>OZ024746.1:46462939-46595439 GCA_964016885.1 Eledone cirrhosa
TTTTTGTCTAGCTGATCATAAACTGAATGTCACATTATCATGTGTTTTACTATAATAACTATTATTTCTGCTGTTGGGAAGATGCTTAAGAAAGCAAAGCATCCGTCTAGGTGTTTACTTATTTCATTAGCTATTAGTTTGGTGATCATATCAAATTGTATTGATTTAGTCTTCACCTATCCCAGGTTTATAACATAAATACCCAAATGCCAATAAATTATTACAGCCTAATCAAATAAGTACTCTAAATATGTATACTTAATTTTTTTTTATATTTGACATTGAATCCAAGCAAAGTGAGGGAAATATTCAGACCAATGTAGCCATTTTTACATATTTATTTTTATTGTTTTACATCCATAAAATGTCCTCAGACGAGCGAGAGGGTTCTTGTTAATAGAACTATTTCTGTCATTAGATGCCCATCCTATTGCTAACAATTCATCACTATATTTGTGACCATATTGCCAAAGTATTAGTCAACAGCCAAGGCCCTTCATAAGAGAAAACTATTTCTTCCAAAAAGCATGTTATCCATTTACATTTTTGAAACTTTGATAACTGATTTTTGTTGGCATGGATATTCACTAATCTTGTCAAACATTGCTTTCTAATTAAGACACAAGCTAAACTATATATACTATGTCGAAAACTGCAGCATAATAGATTTTATCAAGGGTACAAGCTCAGAACTTTAGGGGGATTGGTGAGACAATCAAATAGACTTCCATACAGAGGCGTAGCGAGGAAAAATTGTATCTATGGCAAGCAGTGAAATTGCGCCCCTGCCCAGCACTGTATTTTTACCTGTGGGTCTAATCTACTTATATATATAACCAGCAATTTCTCTGTCTGTCTGTCCGACAGTGGAAACACGTGCGTAGAGAGAGAGTGAGAGTGAAAGAAAGAGACAGACTACGAGAGGGGGATAGCGGGTGGGAGAGAGGGAGAGAGAGAGAGTGAATAGACGCTAAAACACGTGCTACAGAAACATACCTTCCCCTCTCCACTGACTTTGGTCACTGAGGCCGAGGGAATCGCGCTGAGCGCGTCATAATGTCGTAATGCAGACAGCCAGACATACAGACAGATATTATAAGGGCGCAACGTTATATCTATGTATCTATCTAAAAAGAAAGACTAAGAATTATATAGAGAGAACGCTAAATCGCCTAATGCGGTCCCTAGGGCATTGAAAATTTAAAATAATTTTTTGCTCAAAACACTCACAGGACCATAAGTATTACATGTCTAAAGTTTGAAAACAATCGGTTGGATGGTTCTCAAGTTTTAGTGAGCTGACAGACAGACAGACATTCTCTGTTTTAGATATATAGACTAGCAGAAAATCCCCCCCCCCCCCGGGTGGTTTTCTTCTAGTCTATATATATAAAACTGAGGATCCCTGTCTGTGTGTGTGTGTGAGTTTGAATCCCTAAAACTAGAGAACCACCCAACCGACTGTTTTCAGCGATCTCTCTATATAATTCTTAGTCTTTCTCTTTTTAGATAGATACATACATATAACGTCGCGCCCTTATAATATCTGTCTGTATGTCTGCTGTCAGCATTACGTCACTTCCTACAATTCGCTCTGCGTCCAGAATGTGCCCTTATGATATCTGTCTGTATGTCGGGCTGTCTCCTGCCTCCGGTTATTCCGCCACCCTTGCTCAAGACAAATCTCACACTCATTCCTCAAACAGTTGGTAAGTGCACACAACTTATTCCACACGTTTTAAGCCACAGTGTTGCTTACTTACGTACCACCAGACCCTTACTTCTTTGCCAGCCGTGGTTGTGGCAATACTAAGCTTAGCTAAGGAGATTATATATTTAACAATACCTTATCCCGTGCAACGCCGGGTACCACTGCTAGTAATTTATATAAATGGTTTAATGATCCAACCACCGTAGTGTTCTCATCCATGATAACCAGAAACAGATAATACATTGGAAGGTGTTCCTTGTTTCACTCTCCAGTGAGGCTTATTTGACTTTAATAGAATATGCTCATAGTCCATATGGTGCCCCCTTCATGTGGCACCCATGGAACGTGCCATACTTGCCATACCCTAGTTATGCCTCTGCTTCCATAGATGACTATTATCTAATTTTATTGATTCTGGAAGGTTAAGAGGCAAAGCAAACCTCAAAAGAAATTGAACTTGAAATGTAAAGAGCCAGAATGAATATCACAAAGCATTTTATTTGGTGCTCTAACAATTCAGGTGACTGTAGTAAGAAGTAAGATATGATATTCTGCCCTTGAGCAGTCACTTCAAAGTCATTATGAAATATATTCATCCTCTGAACAACAATTAAAATGTCAAAGGATTTAAGAAACGAATGTATAATATATAAAATAATAGTTGATATTTATTATCTTCCATTTAGGGAATATTTCATTTCACCATTGAATAAATATCAATAATATATAGCAATAAAGGATCTTTTGATGCTTCTCATATCATATATTAACATAATTAAAATTTCCTACAGCTATAAAATTACAAACCTTATGATAACTAAATTGATTTGCTAAATATAACCCTTCTTATCTGCTTCTAGCTAGCATTTCACATTATTTATCATCAACATCATCATCATCATCCCTACCACTACACAACCAAAACCACCACCATTATCATTATTATTATTATTGTTATCATCATCATCATCATCAATATTATATTTGTTCTTTCCATCTCAATATATTTCCATTGTCAACCAAGTTCCAACTTGTAACTTAAGGCTAACAAGGGTTATGACATTTCTTCATTGTAACCCTGTTTTTTAATACAACCTTGTACAAACATACACACTTAAATTGGAAAAGGTTTTTGAAGGATGTGGTCTGTTCCAGTCAAGACAATTTTCTAAATGTTTTATAGTTTAGGATTGGCTGGTATTTATGACTGTGGTTTGTCAACTTCCTTTTTGATGATGCCCAAAGCTCCAATCCCAACTGGTATAGTACATGTTACACATATTACCCCCCCCCCCCCCCCCTCCATACACATGCACACATGTATATCATGACTCATACACTGTTCATTTTCGTGACATTTGTACATTATTCTATGTACTATACATGCAGCTTTGATGAGTTGTAGTGCACCAGAACACCGTACACAATAATTTCATTATTATTATTATTATTATTATTATTATATATACAGTACACATGAAATCCTAATGCTATGTCACTTCATTCAACTATGGCTTTATTTTTCATTTTGTTATCTTCCTGCCATACCCATTAAGCATATAAGTTAAACTTTTTTCCCCGTTACACCATATTTCTTTTCAAGAACTTTCTACGTTACCCTCTTGGAAGTCCCTTTACTACAATTGGTTGCTTGCCTATTTCTCTATAAAATGTCTTTGGAAATGTTGATTCCGGTGAAAAAATGTAACATCTTGTCAAACCTTCTGGCACATTCTACTTTAACCTGTATTTTCTGCTTAATGCTTCCTTAATTTATGATAGGTCATCGTTTCATGCCATCATTTATAACCACTTAGCTTTTAAGCATTTGCTTGTTCTTATTATTGCTCGTTTTAACAATTTACCAACCATTGACAAATCTCCTTGGAGATTTTCAATCTTCTTTTGTATTTTTTCTTTTCACTTTGGCCGCTTATTTTTGTGTTTTATGCATTGCTTTTTTTTTTGCTTTAGTTGCTAATGTGGTTGTGCATGCTGTGCCATATATCATTTTATTCAAAGAGGTTATATCTTTGAGTTCAATTTCACTAAGCAATATTTGTAGGGCTTTGTCATATATCTTTATCTTTGATTGATTAATCTTGCTATTTGTTATTTCTGGTAGTTACTCTGTCATTGCATTCTACATATTCACTTTGACTTATTTCTCTTAATATATTCTCTTTCACCAAATTAATTTCATATACATTGTTATTCAAAAATTCATCATTAATGTTATTAACACTATTTATATTTACAATCTCATTTCTATTGTGATGTATATCTCTTTTTATTTACATTTGCATCATTTATGTGTACATTATCATCTTTCTTGCTATTTACATTTAAAATTCTATTTACTGTGTCAGGTGCATCATTGTTTCTTTTAGATTTAATATTGCTTATCATATCATTTATGTCTTGCTCATATTTTAAACACAAACTATAATCACTCCAATGTACTCTCTCTATTTATTTCTCATAATTTCTTTTGATCTACTCTGATATTGCTTTATTCTTTGTTCATATCTAACAAATCATGGCAGAAAGAACAATTTAAAATAAATTGTCTTGCTCAAGAATATAATACACTGCCCAATCAGGGAATCAAACTCACAACCTCACAATTGTGAATCCAATTCTCTAACCACTAAGCCACACATCTTTGCAACTATTCAAATATGAGTACAGTTTGACTGGTGTTTCAAATGATTTTTATCCACAATCCAGAGACATTATCTAAATGCTTGCAATAGAATAAACTCCATTAAAGGCATACATGGCTCAAGGTATGTTACATTTCCACAAATCCATAAATTCAGCCCACAAACGGTCTTTTTTTTTTTTTTTGTGAGCTAGATTTGGAGTCCAAATTAGTGTCAGTAAATATAATGGATAGTAGGTCATCTGTTAAGTTGTTAAATTTCATGTTTAGTGCTATCAATGTTCAAACAGTTGGGAATGGAAAATCAACAGTTATATCATCTAAGCTGCTGGCTATAAATACTCAACAATAATACAACATTAGCAATGCTTGCTTGTTTATGCAAACCTCTATCTTAAATGAATACCTACAAATGTCCACTAGAGTGTATGATAATACATGTGGTATTTATATTATTAACTCTTCAAAAGATAATAGGTAAACTTAACTTTGATATGATTTGAACACATAATTAAAAGAATATAGCTGAGTACCACAAAGTATTCTGTCTACTATCCTACGAGCTCTTCTAATTCATTCTCGAATGAAAAAAAAGTTAATAAATAAAAACAAACCGTATGATTGATAGTTTGATACTCTCTGGTCTTGAATAATGTCCCCCACACACACTTATTAAATTTGCTAATCTATGTCCAGGCGACACTGTAAAGTGGTCAGGTAGGAGACACAGCAAAAAACACCCAGTATCTAATAATTATTTTATTTCACATTAAAAAAAAAAATTATATATGACAAAAAGAGAATATTACAAGCAATTTATAAACGTACACTATATAATTACTTATTCCCCCCACCTCCCGCTTATAAGAATTCAAGCAAATGTCCAACCCCCCTCCATTTATTCCAACCCCATCCCCCTATTATTTGGGACCCAAGAGTACATACTTACTGAAAGAAGGTTTTTATTTAAATGTCATAATTCACAATTGCTATGAATGATAGGGAATAATAAAAAATAATTTCCATTATGAAGTTTGCTCAGAGGTAACATAAAATTGTATTGAAACACAATTAGGTTGTATTCATCTGATTAGAAAAATTAGTGCCAGATAATAACATGTAGTTTTCAATTAGCATCGTTATCAAGATGAAGGCAAATTGAAAAATAAAGAGAGGAGAAAAAAAGAGAGATAAAATTGATAGATAAGATGTGAGCGAAAGGTAATGTGTAAGTGGAATGAGAGGCAGAAGTGATAGATAGGACCGTGGAATGAGAGACAGAAGTGATAGATGTGCATTTATATCCAGATACCTAAGAACGGTAAAAATCCTTTGCAATCAAAACAATGGAGATAATCTTAAGAGATTAAATTAATTTCCCTGCTGTGTGTATGTTTAATACCCATAGACATTGCACTTTCTCTTTTGATTAACAAATATAAAATAAAGGTGTTCCATAGCAAATAGTTAATTACCAAATCACTATTTGAAATTAGCTTTGTATTGTGTGGTAAATGTTTAAATAACCATATTCTTGGCTGCAAATTCACCTGACAGGATATGTGTTTGTCATAAATAGTACACAAATGATAACTTTAACTCTTGAGAATTTCTAAAAGATGGGTAACAGTTGCAGAAGGGCGTTTTTCTTTAAGAAGTTGTAATAACTTCGTCTTTTATAGAGCTTTTATTACTTTTGTTCTATATACAATCAAAGAGCATACCAAAATACTTGTTGCACATCCAATTAAATCCTATAATATTACTACAAATGCTAGGCTCCCTCTTAATATCTGATGATCTCTCATATTAACCTCATTGCCAGAACTGTATTCCAGATGCTAGATTTTCTCTTTAGGACAAGAATGTACTTCAAAACTTAATCTGAAAACATACAACACACACTGGAGTTTTACTCACGTAACTGGATCAGTGATGCTGATACACATACAAAGATCATACACCACATCAAACAAAATAATGTTGCTGATTTGCAAAGATTTACTAATGGCTACAACCAATTCTGCTCACATGACCTAGTGAGCTCATTACATTTCCATATTGAACAATTTGATGTGTCTATGCATCCATCTTTCCTCTTCTCATTATTCTTACTATGTCTCATATTGTGTATGCTTCATTAACCCTTTAGTATTTAAACCAGTTGTATCCAACAAGAATTCTCTCACTTCTTTCTGTTAAAACTAGCCATAACTAGCTGCTCATACTGATGCTAAGGTATCGTTCACAAAATAAATAATATCAAAATCTCATAGATTCGACACTATGTGAATTAATTATGTGAGGTAAAGCCTTTACTGTGAAAATACAATAGTAAATATAGAGTAATGTAAATGATAAAGGGTTAAACATATTTCCCAACCAACCCTTCTCAGAACTAAATTTCTAAATAATTTTGTCCATACCCCATGTTTTATATGGAGACATCAATATATACACATCCAAATACACCAGTGTATAAGGAAATAGACAGGTCATTTGTGGAAGTGTTCACATATTTTCCAATTAAACTGTAAAAATATAAAACAAAAGGAAACCATAAACGTATGTGCAATAAGTAAAAATAAGTCCTTTTAATAGTTTTAACATTAGTAGTAAATACCAACAACTTTACAAAATATACTAGGTGTTTTCTATCATAGTATCAGTATTAGAAAGGAGGATACATTCTCAGTAGAACTAAATGGTTCTCTGGACAGTACATTTTCTCTGCTTGAATGACCTCTACAACGCATACATTTTATCATAGTATAAACATTAGTAAGGTTACTGGTATGTCACAAGTCTAAAATGAACTCAATTCAATACACTATCACTATCATTAAAGGTGATGTGATCAACAGTGCAAATAAAAAAAAGAGCAATGGCAAAAGGAGACTCAGGTGAGTGAGAGTATGAAGAGAGAAAAAAGTGTATTGAGTGAGAGAGAGGGGAAGTGGTGAAAGAAATGGTAGAAAAACAATGCTGGAAAGAGTAGTGACAAGGAGAAAATGTATGATGGAATAAATAATGCAGATATTGAATAATGGAAATGAAATTGTACTGGGAAGAGTAACGGAAGAAAATAATAAGAGCTACATGTTGTAGCTGGTAAGAGAGAGTGGTGAGTATCAATATGTAGAGAGGGAGTTATTGGCAGTACTCATAGGATGATGGTAGGAAGTATTGGGTATAGACAAATTTGATGTAATCTTTCATATATATCTGTCACGCTGGAAGAAAGAAGTAGACTTTTTAAAAATTGATGAAAAGAAAGGATTAGAGGAGAGTTTAATAATATCTCTCATTACGTGGGCAGTATGGTTCAGTGAGAAAGAAAATTTGTGTTGTGTACATCAGAGAGTGAGGATGTCAAACAGATCCAATGCCATCACTGGTCATACAAGCAGAATGAAACAATAGATAAGAAAGAGGATTGAGAGTGATAAAGAAGTGAGAGCTATCATATGGAAGCCTATGAGGAATATATTAAGTGAGAGACCGAAATGTAGATATATTATCCTTCTCAGTCTCCATCACTACCCACATTTTAATGTTCATTTCACTATACTTGCATAGATGGGCAGATATTCCCCAGTACCCCATGTTTGCCAGTCATCATAAACCTTTGACATCTCTTATCAGAACATGCTGAAATCTATTTTGTCCAATTCATCCAAAGTTTTTCTGGGTCTCTCTCTTTCACTCATTTTATCCCCTATAAGTGCCATGCACTTCATTACACTAACATTATACAATCTGCAATTTGCTTTTATACCCTTAGAGAAACTCTTTGTTACCAGCAGAAGTTATAACTATGAAAATATTTCAACTGTTTCTAGTTTGTGTTTGTATGTAATGCATGTATGTATATACATGCATTACATATATATATGTATATACACATCAATGCAAAACTGATCTAAAGTGGCAGAGGCAATTTAAGCACTTCTTAATTATGTAGTTCATTAGTTTTACCCATTCAGAATTAGATATGAGTCCGAGTTCATACTCTCAAATACAAAGTGATTTATTTACATATCTGAGCACTATATCAAAAGGTTACATAAATATGATATCTATTCTAGGTTGTATCTATTGATTGAACCAACTTACTTTTTTAATGCTTGTTGGTAAGATATAGTAGTTGGTTTCTTTCTAGTATAGTTGTTCCAAATTTCATTGAATATTTCACCCATACTCTACACTGTCTCTCCTCTGTAAATTTTAGGAAAGTTTGCATATGATTCTTGTTCGCACCTTATATTGTTATATAAGGTGCTAATATAACAAAAACAAAATATACAGAGAAATTAAAAGTTTTTAAAAAATACCTGAGGCCTATAAAATCTTGCTTGTAACTAATTTGGAACAGATACAGTAGAATTGTATCAGTGACTAAGTTACAGAGAGGAAACAAAAGATTTGAAGCCTCAACAAGTAAATAAAAGTGAATATAGCAGTTATTGTAGGTTTTTAAAGAGTTAAAATGCCTCTCTTTGATGTAATCATTTCAGTTTCAACTGACAGTCTCAGATCAAGTCTCTTGACAAACAAGTTTGATTATTAATGGCAGTATCAGTAGAGAGTCGGACGCCATGCTTTCCAGCATAGTTACGTCCCTTTACGGTCTTGTGCCAAAAGTAGAAACAATTATTAAATTTAGTATCTGTGTTCGAATCAGTTACCAGAAAGGATAATTCTGGAATAATTTGGTAGGATTTGTCTTTATAAATTATTTCAGAATTTATTCTTTGTACCAATATTTTATGAATGATTACATTATCAAAGCTATTATAGTAATAGCTTGCAAGACATGATTGAAATTTTAGCTTGAATATTTTACACTAGTCTGGACATTATATTCTTCTAGAAGCTATAGACAAAATCAGTGTAAAAACTTAATTGTTTTATTCGGGACAGCAAACATAACTCAAATGAAAGATTCAATAAGGATATCCTTGAAATGCAGAAAATTATGAATAGATAGTAAAATAGTTCAAGAGAATACAGATGACTGATTTTATAAAGTAATAGAAAATCAACCAGAAGTTTAATAGTTTACCACTTGTCTCTAGTGAGGCATAATTACAATGACCTTGGTGATTAATTCACCTAGCCGATATTGTGTATTATAGGAGAAGATGATGCAAGATGTATACATGGCCATATAGCCATAAATTGTAGCAGCTTTAGATATTTTGCCTTAATGTGTTAAGTTCATTTCTTTCCATAGTCGAATCTACCTGCAATAAACCACCTTCCTATTTAAGAGACAATTTAGCTGTTATTTGTTTAGGGCATCATCAAACCCTAGGGTTCAGTGTCAAAACATTTGTTTAACCCATGATTAGCATTGGTCAAATAGATTTTTGATCAAATGTGTTCTGGTAACTGACCACCAAGTCTTATATATCATTGGTTATATTATCCAATGCCTTCTCTTTTTAAACTGGTATGATGGAATTCAAGAGAGATTTAGCAGCTGTTTTTAACAGATATAATTACTATGAAAAGTTAGCCAGCACATTAGCATAAAGAAAATAAAAAATGAACATCTGTTCATTAATCCTGAAAATGTAGCAATTCACTCAAATACATTGAGAATAGAACACCCTATCAAAAGAAGTTGTTGTTTTTTGTACTGATCTGCTTAAGTAGACCTATGGCACAAGACCATTATGTAAGCAGCTTCAACCATAATATAAAATTTTATTAAAATAAAGCAAATGGGAATTTTCAAATGCTTCGGATGAATTTCCATCCTTAATAATGCAACCAAACAATTTATATGTTAGATGTATGCCAGTTTATTGTTTTCTCCCAATCAATATTATAACTAAAATCCCACTTGCAAAGAATCTTCAATGGCAGTACCACTCAATACCATTCAATGCTATTTACTCATTCACCATCTGACAAGAACCTCAGACAATAAACTGCTTACACATCATGTTGAAAGTTGACTTTGTAGTAAGGAAAGTTTTACTACCAATACATGATTCACAAATGACACACTTCATTTCTGTTAAATAAGCCGAATATATTCCTACAATTCATTTGCAGTTGTCGTTTGATCTTGCTTTGGAGCAAATAATGGCCTGATACTCCAGAGATACAATTCAGTAAGTTTAATGTGGAATCTTATGAAAAGAGTTATAAAACCCCAGTCATAAGTCTCAAACATTAGTCAATGGATTCAAGAATTATTTCAAAAATGTTTATTTCAAAAATGTTTTTTTTTTCTTGTTGTATTGTATGGCCTATGGGTTATCTGATACAAGCTTCCCAGTACCAGCATCATGCCATTATACTAAATGACATAGAGCTTATTTTGTCTCAGTAGTTAATTTATGGAAGTTTATGGTTGAGATATATAAGGAAAAGGTGGAGCACACACTATTCCCTTTAGCATTTACGTTACTCTATATTTACTTCTATATTTTCACGGTAATAATCATCTCACATAATATCGAATCTATGCGATTTTGATATTTATTTTGAGAACAATACCTTAACATCAGTATGAGTGGCTGGTTACAGCCGGTTTAACTAAAAAGAGGTGACAGAATTCTGGCCGGATACAGCTGGTTTGAATGCTAAAGGGTTATGGAAGTGACATAAGTTTTGCTATTGTGGAATTTTCTTTTTTTTATTTGGCAAATTTAGAAATTCGATTTCCCAATGTATAATATTTATAGACGTAAAAAGGAAAATGAATTCTGATTCTTTAGAATCTATAACCTGTTGTGTCAAGAAATTGAGGGAGAAATTTCCCTCTTCATTTCAAATTTATACTATAACATCTTGCCTTTCTTGGGAAGTAATTTCTGTACTTCATATTTTAAAATGTATAATGCAGAAACGATAATTAATGCATCAATATTTACAGTAATGCACTGGGTAATTGCTGGCCTTGTGCCTAAAGTAGAAACAATTATTTCAGAAGTATTTTTTTAAATTATATTTTTATTTAATCCTGCAATATTCTTTATACATACAATGTACTCAACTGTTAGGTTGATGTTTAAAAATGGAATTCATATTGATATTCCAGAATTTTTAAATCATCACCAATAATCTGTCCACTGTCAGATTAGGTTGGGTGATATAAAAGCTTAGTTTGAAACTTTTATTCATTTTTCTCTAGCTTGCTTTTATTTCCTTCCAATAAAATAACTCTTAATTGTTTTTAGTCAATATATTTACTTGAGATGCATATTTACCAAGGAATATTAATTTTTCATTTCCTTTTTTAACAAACATTAAAAAGAAAAAAATCCTTATTATAATGAAGCTTATCACTGTAACACTGCCAGCCCTTCCTCTCACCATCTATCACACAAACTCAAGGTTGTTCATTCCTCACATTAACTACTTCTCTGGACTAATAAAATACAAAATAGATGTTGTTCTCTTGCTTGCTGTATCACTACCAAGCAATATTTTCCCCCATGTAATGTGACATTAATGTATGTTGGTGGTGGATTGGTAGTATCGGTAGAGAGTCTGACGCCATGCTTTGCAGCAAAGAGTTACGGCCCTTTATGGTCTGAGTTCAAATGCCACCGAGGTTAACTTTGCCTTTCATCCTTATGGGGTCAATAAAATAAAGTACCAGTAATACACTGGAATAATTGCTGGCCTTGTGCCAAAAGTAGAAACAATTAATGTATCTTATGTCTTAATGTATCTTATGTCTTAATGTATCTTATGTCTTAATGTATCTTATGTCAAAATATCTGGTAGAGAATGTTGAGAAGCCAGAGGGGGTCACTAATGTAGGCGGGAAGCCACTAGAATTGGTTGAGGACTTCCTGTATTTGGGAGCAAAGATTGGGAATACAGAAGATGATGTGGTTGAAAGGATGAGCAAAGCCTGGGCGGCGTGCCACAGCTTGAGATCGGTGTGGAAGTCGGACCTTCGTAAAGACCTGAAAATCCGCCTCTTCATTGCTGTAGTGGAGTCTGTGCTGCTGTACGGGTCTGAGACTTGGACACTGACCAAGAAACTCACTCAGATGGTGGATGGGTGCTAAACGCGAATGCTGAGGATGGCTCTGAACATTAATCAGTATACAGTGAGGATGAAAAACTCAGAGCTGTATGGGAGCCTCCCAAAAGTCAGCTCAAAAGTGAAACAGAGGAGACTGAGGTTAGCTGGACATGCTCACCGACATCCAGAGTTGACATTGCACTCAGTGCTCCTGTGGGAGCCCCTACATGAACACACTGGAAGAGGAAGACCAAGGTTAACATATGTTGATGCCCTAAGGACAGACACTGGTCTGTTGGAGACGCAAGACATGGCAGTGATAATGAGGGACAGAGACCGCTGGAGAGAACTCGTCCATGGATCTCGGGAATTATACCCACCCTAGAAATGACTTAATGTTTGATAATAAAGCTTCTTGATAGTCACACGACATGCTAGTGACTTAAATAAAGGACATCTTAAACAATGTAGTCTTATATACACAAAAAGCTGAGATTATATATATATATATTAATAAAAACAAAGAGGTTTTGTTTACATATATTTCATTTTACCACCATGGGACAAGTTTGGTAAAAGTAGTTCCACAATTCACCATTTCCGAGAATAATTGTTTCACCTTAGTCAGATAATCAGCTCGGTTTAAATGAGATTATACGGAAAAGCGATATATATATATATATATATATATAATACACATATATATACATACATTATATATGTATATATAAACACACACATACACACAGACATATATATCATCATCATCATCATCATCATCACCGTTTTACGTCCGTTCTTCCACGCTAGCATGGGTTAGACGGGTTGTCCTGTTGTGGGCAGTGTCTGGTCGGCTGACCACGCCTTGCTCATACAGGAACTGATTTGGCTTGATTTCTACAGCTGGATGCCCTTCCTAACACCAACCTCATTTACAGTGAGTGCTGGGTGCTTTTTCGTGGCGCCTACACGTTCACTTTACAGTGTGGGCTGGGTGCTTTTTTGCCGTGGCACCTCCACAACCACCTTGCGGTGGGGGAGGGGGCATATTGTCTATATGATTCAGCTTGTACCCATGGGAGGTCGGGTACTCTGTATTACTGTGTGACGCCAGAGGTCACGGTCGTGTGTCATTGCCTTTGAGAGGTGTAATTGTGTAAGGTCGGCTTTTATCACCTCATCCCAGGTCATCTTGGGTCTCCCCACTCCGCGGTTTCCATCGACTTCTAGTGCTCTGCACCTATACATACGCACACACACATATATATATACACACACATATACATACACACGCACACACACACATGCACAAACACATATACATAAATGAAGAATGGTTCTTAGGCGGAGAATCTTTTTAATTTAAAATATCTAAACTATATTATCATTTAATGTTTCTGGTATTAAGAGGAAATACTTGAAAATACATTTATCAACTATTTTAAATTATTTTATAACATTAATTGTATTTGCACAAGATACTAATTCAAAAGATCTCAGCTATGTTAGTTTACAGAAACACATCTTACAAGATTACCTGCAATAAGATAAATCAACAGAATGTAAGATTCATATCATATCTACTAAATGCTACTAAATTATTTCAACTTTCATTTTAATAACCACATGCAGGATGCTCAAAGTTGAAGGGTGCAGGTTCTTCAAAGTTGAAGGGTGTAGGCTGCGCAAAGTTGAAGGGTGCAGGTTGCTCAAAGTTGAAGGGTGCAGATTGCTCAAAGTTGAAGGGTGCAGGGTGCTTAAAGTTGAAGGGTGCTGGTTCCTCAAAGTTGAAGAGTGCAGGCTGCTCAAAGATGAAAGGTGCAGGCTGCACAAAGTTGATAGGTGCAGGATGCTCAAAGTTGAAGGGTACAGGGTGCTCAAAGTTGATGAGTACAGGGTGCTCAAAGTTGATGGGTGCAGGGTGCTCAAAGTTGAAGGGTGCAGGTTCCTCACAGTTGATGAGTACAGGGAGCTGAAAATTGATGGGTGCAGGGAGCTGAAAGTTGATGGGTACAAGGTGCTGAAAATAGATGGGTGCAGGGCACTAAAAAATTGATGAGAGCTATGGTAGAGGAAGACCCCTCACAATTTCACCTCTCAAAGGCGAGGATACAGGAAGTAGTTCTCTGGTGTTATGCAGTATTGCAGAAGACTCACTTTCCCATATGCACAGGGTGCACATTACATACACCTTCCATGTTTTAACACTCCACCCTTCACCAACTTGTTCATTACCTTTTCTTTGCTGTTTAAAAACGCTAATTGATCTGGTTAGGATTGCTTTGATAAAGCCAATACAATGAAAGTTAGAAATCTAGGAGTAAACATGAACAAAGTTTAGAATTTGTGAAACTCAACAGAGCAGTTAATAGATACTGTCACATTAATAGCGTAGGAATTGATTATGTTAGATAGCAGGGAAAATAAACATTAAATGATGATGATGATGATGAAGATGGTGATGGTGATGATGATTATGGGGATGATGATGATAATAATGATTTCTTTATTGGCCACAAGGGCTGATATGATGATGATAATAATTGTTTCTACTATTGGCACAAGGCCAGCAAAGCATGGCGTCCGACCCTCTACCAATACTGTCAATCCATGATGGATGGATGGATGAATGAATGAAAGATGACCAGGCTATTGGATCTTTCTACTAAGAATTATTGCTGCAAGATTCACAAGAAACCTAAATATTTATATCCTTATATATTTGTTTTATATTCAGCAAAAATACTGCAGTTCCATTCAAATCTTGATCAACACTTTTATCTACATTTCTATTATGCTTATTCTTAATTATACATCAATTTTTCAAGATTTCAAGAATTCTGACAATGCATGCAAGTAGAAGTATCTATAGATACAGAAACATAGATGATTTATTGTATAGGTGAAAAAATCTCACCTTACAGAAAGTGAGAAAGTGAAAATATTGTGTTTGTCTTTTAGAAAGAAATTGTCAAATTTCACTCAAATACTTCTGATTAGCAAACAGTTTACCTTTGAACAGGTTACATCATCATCATCATCATTTAACGTCCATTTTTCCATGCTAGCATGGGTTAGACGAGTTGTCCCGTTTGAGATAGGTTGGGTTAGATGACCGTGTCTTGCTCCCACAGAACTGTTTCTGGCTTGCTTTCTACAGCTGGATGCCCTTACTAATGTCAACCACATTTACCATGTGTGCTGGATGTTTTTTGTCATGACACTTAAACGTCCACTTTACAGTGTAGACTAGGTGCTTTTTGTCATGACACCTAAACAACCACCTTACAGTGTGGGTTGGAGGATTCACTGGATGTATAGGCTTAATACATTTTCAGTTTGTCCTTTAAAACATATACACATATATATAGACACACATTCATAGATATGAGGGTGGGCTGAAAAGTTCATAGGCTGACTATGAAGGAATAATGTTAGAGCTGGAAAATCTTATTTATTAATTTCAACTCTCCAGGGACTATATTGAAAAATGAACCTCATTTGGTCATTCCATGAGAGTATCTTGGTCAGCCTATGAACTTTGCAGCCAACCCTCATATTTACTCTAGTTTTGAAACTAACCACCTCATGAAGGTCTTCTAAGCAACTTGGGATGAAAATCAAACTGATTGGTTTAACAATACATTGGAATTTGTGCTAATTTCTTGAATAGTCAGTTAAAGTGGAAAAGTGGAAAGAATATCTATGATATAACTGTAGTTCTTCTTCCACTTTCTACAGTGAAATTCAAACATTCATAAATACGACTGGAAAGCTTATCTCAAGAATCAACACCTTCATTTGATGTTAAAGAAGTTGGTTTACAAATTCAACTTCTATCTTTTAAACTTAATTTTGTAGTAATAATCAGTCACCAATTTTGTAGTAATAAACAGTTGGTAAAACAAAAAGATCAAGACATTTATAGATGAAAACACCTGTCAGTGAAATATCTATCTTATTTATGATATATCTATTATTGTATAAATAAAGCAATAGCATACCACTTCGTTTTGTAAAAGAAACTGTAGTACTGTTCAGTGTATCAGATTCAGTATAATGTTCGTTTTATGAAGATTAGAAAAATAAAGATTGAGATTCTGGCTCAGTAATATTTGACTTCTGTATTTTATGGCACCAATTTAGGCTCTATGCAAATATCTAGTGCAGCACTGTCATCTATATCCTTTCCACAAATCGATAATACTTTTGTAAAATGATAGGAATTAAACAAAGAATGATGAGTGATTTGTAATATTAGTTATTGCTCTATTTACCAACAATGTTGGAGGTTAGCAAACAACATAATAGTGATATAACAACAAAATACAATAAATGTAAAAAAAAATATCAAGACAACCCATAGTAAAAAAAAAGGTAAAAAATATAACTAAAATAGAATAATAGGAAAAACCCACATCCATAAGTAGACAGTTGCAGAAAATTTTAACTTGTATTTAAACAAGCATAAATGAAGCTTTTATCGTTGCTATTAGGCATGTAGCTAAAAATATAACAACAATTAGGGAGCATATAATAATAAATTGAGAGAAATCAATGGCTACTTTGTAGACTAGTCAGATGATTATCAGAGAAAATTGAGTCAAATAATCCAATGGAAGTAGATAATCAAGACATTCCAAATTTTAATCTACATAAAGTATATGACAGAGTAATGTTGTTTGATTAGACCATGTATACTATTGTATTTTTACAGTAAAGGCTTTACCTAACATAATATAGAATCTATGAGATTTTGATTTTATATATTTTGAGAAAAATACTTTAATGTCAGTATGAGTAGCAAGTTACAGCCAGTTTGGACAAAAAGAGGTGATAGAAGTCTGGCCAGATACGGCCAGTTTAAATGATAAAGGGTTAAAACTGCTGTCTACTCTTACTTCCTATGTATGAATACTGTAAATAACATTTTAATTTAAAATTTATGCAAAAAGGGATACAACCTCTAACTATTATTGCACAGTTCTTAATTTTCAAGTATAATGCAAGGACATTTTTCAGATATTTGGGTAGAACATTTCATTTTACATGATTCAATTCTACAAAGGACCAGAAACAGAGACCAGACCATCAAAGAAATTTTCATTGGTTTTTACTTTTCATTTCATCTGCTTAATTAAATGAAAAACAGAGCTTTACAGACTTTTAGGAATGAGTTTGTCTTTATATATAATAAGCTTCTGTAAAGCTTCTGCTGACAAGTGATCGATCAATCTCAGGTTATACTAGAAAATACTTGCTCAAGTTAGCATATCAGATGTTGTTTACTCGAGAGAAGGCTACGTTGGTATGGTCACGTGATGCGCATGAAAGACGACAGCTGTATAAAAAAGTTCAGGGCAATAAAGATAGATGGTAGCCACGGAGTAGGCAGACCCAGAAAAACCTGGGACGACTTGATAAATTCCAACCTCACACACTTACACCTCTCCAAGACAATGTCACTGGACCGAGATCTTTGGCGGTACTCAGTAATAGAGAAGACCCGCCTTACCTAAAAACAAAGTAAAACCTACTACAGTCAGTAGGCACCTCTAACAAAATACACCCCCGTCCCACCACCCCCACCCCATCCACACCGCCCCTTTCAATGTAAAGTTATGTTGGTGCCACACCATCCAGGCCAAAACAAATAAGGTTGTGTAGGTGTCACGACAAAAAAAAACACACAGTCCACGCTGTAATGTGGCCGTGTAGGTAACACAGTAAAAACCTCCCAGTCCCACACTGTAAATGTGGTTGGTGTTAGGAAGGGCATCCAGCTGTAGAAAACCCGCCAGACAGTCCTATGCGAGCAAGACAACCACTCTTGCCTCAAGTGGGAAAACTCCCGTCCAAACCCATGCAAGCGTGGAATATGGACGTTAAACGATGATGATGATGATGATGATGATGATGATGGGATTCAATTCAGAACCACATAATTGTAAAGTAAATTTTTTAAATACAAACCATGCAAATTTAGGTCCTATTTTGTGTAGTGTTACATATGTATGTAGGATCCTGTCTATTCACCCAAAACATGTAACCCATTTTTGTCTCGGTGAGAAATTTTAATATTGCAGCTTTCCATTATGCTGCGTAATAAGAAAACTGATTTGCCATTTTGCTTCTACTAATGGGGCTCTGTATTGGTTAATTGTAAACCATTAGCTGTGAATAGTATTCCTAAGATGTTACTGACATATTTAATCTCATTATAACTTCTAATCAAAGCAAGGAATCCTACTCATGCACAAGTTGACTTGCATTCAGCAGTAACCAACAGATTCCAAGATACTAATTTCCCCGTGAACTGATCTACGAGAATGAGCCTTACACATCATCCAATGACAATTAGCTTTATTTAGATCATCTTAATGCTCAGAAGTAAGCATCCAAAGAAACCAGCATATTTTTACAGCTGCGCAATATCAATTAATGCATTTCTGAGCCAAGCTGTTAATATAAACAGTCATACTTCATGACACACATTGCCTGCACTTTTCTATTATTTCTATACCTTAATGGGTGCATACTGTATGTGCATATGTATACACACATATATATTAATATACATGCATACATATTTACATACTTACATACAAAATGGCATAATCATTCAAAAAGCTATATTTGGTTTTTATATATGAATCCATATTTATTTTTGTTGCAATAGGTAAAGCTGTGAATATCCTTCTGTCAACAATATGATACATTTAAGAAATTATTGTGATGAAATCCATTTACATTTGAACTGATTCATATCTATAATATCCAAAAAATTACGGTCACAAGTACCAACTGTTATTACAACTCTTGTGAAGTTAGCCAATCTTTGAAACAAAATGCAGACAAAATCTTACATAGAAGAGAATGGTATTAATGTAAACAAGCTTCTGACACCACCATCGCCTTAACTCATATATCTCTGCATGAAACTAATCTGGCAGAGATTACTGTCGAATATACAGCTTAAAATCAATTTAAAAACACAGCAGGAGAATGATTTTTTCCAATTTGCCTCAGCTATCATTAGATAACAGACCGTGTTGTATGAATGAATGGAAAAAACAAAACAATCATTCTCATTGGTAGTTATTGACAATAATGGCATACAGCTGCTATCACCCTGAAAAAACACCTAGGAGATAATTGCAGTGCAACTGGTAATAAAATAACTCAATGTAAAGAACTCATGTAGATTGCAACAAGAGAGGAAAATATCAACAACATGCCATGAAGAATTGAACACTTAGAAGACAGAATATGATGTATAATGAATAACAAGTTTACAGTGAACCAACGATATCACATGAAAAATCTAACTATGATATGTAGCAATTATCTTGAGAAAATGTATAATGTAAGAGCATGAAAATAAAACACTGAGTACAAAACTATAATATTGAAAACAGCTACTTCAAAGAGCCAATTTGAATATTTATGTTAACCCATATTCTGTAAAATATTAACCCTATAAGTAGAGCTCCTGTTTTGGAAGATATTAAATTAAGTTCATAATAGATATGGAATAAAAAGGATTTCAACCATCATGCACCATGCTTGAATATACACAGCGTGGAATACATTATCAACACAAGTAGTAAATCCTAAACCATAAACACTAAAAGTTTAACTCATGTTGTGGAAAAGATATATAATTAGAAGGCATCAGAAAGTGACTCAACATTTCACATTCTAAGGAACGTCATTCTTGTATATATTTAAAAGAGTTATAAAAGGCCAAACTGAGTTGCCATAACACAGACAAATCTTGTTGCCAAAAATACAAATATCCATTTGGTAGAAAATTATAGGGTTATTACTTACTTTTAAGCTGTCTCAATCAATTTCCTAAGACCATTACGAGTGTAACAAGGCAATGATTGATGATCAGGCAAGTGAAAAAAACAAACAAACAAAACCAAGTGCAGGGATATATGAAACCACTATTGAATAACATAGCTGACATAAAAACAAAAAATATTTAAAACCATTGTGGTTTGTTTACAGATAGTCATTTGACTGTTTACCACAAATTGGTGTTGAACTCACTGAATTTTTCAGCCATACATGTTGCTGCAGTTTGTATCATTAAAATTCTTACAAATACCTGGTCAACAATCCCAAATTTTCTATCAGAAAACACAATTGTCTCCAATATTAAATATCTTTCCAATAAATATTGCAAACAGACAGGGGCCTTCGACTGGTTGCAAAAGCAAACAAATAACTGTTGAAGAAATTGTTCAAGACTGGTGAGAAAGAGAGTGACTTTATCTAGTTCAAGGTGGTTAGAACTGATCCTAAAATATTGAACCTCACAGAGGAATTGATGATAGAATGTCACATGTGAATGGAGGTTGTGTTTGAATGGATTCATTCAATCCATGCAAAGAGAAAAATGGACATAAAATGATGTTGATATGAGTCTGTGTGTATGTATATATATATATATATATATATATATATATATATATATATATATATATATATATATATATATATATATAGTAATAATAATAAATTTGAAGACTAAAATCCAAAGAGGGCTCGATAAGGATAAATATATATCAAATATATAAGAAGCAATATATATAAGAGCAAATATTTATTAAAATAACAGATTAAAGTTTAAGCAGAGAATCGCTGCTTTCACCCTTAACGGGATCTTCTGAAACTAACAAAGTCAATCTGTGAACGCAGAAGTGAATATTTCAAAAAACGTTGCAACCGGAGGAAGACAGGAAGACGATACTTTGGTTCGTGGAAACGTTCCCTGGCAAAGAACGGGAAAAAGAATATAATGCGTCATTATTTGGAGCAGTGAAAAACAATTACACGCAAAGACAAAATCACGTTTATGGTATAAAAGAAGTCGTAGACTAATATTCTATTAGGTGGTTCATAGAGACGTTCTCTGGCAATGAACGGAAAAAACGAAGATAATACGTCATATGTGGAGCGTGGAGAACAATTGCACGCAAAGACAAAACCACGTAAATGGTATAACTGAAGTCGTAGACTAAAATTCTAACTATGAAACCGAATGATTCTCGGCTTCAGAGTTAAGAATAAAGTAAATAAAATACAGAGGTAATTGAAATTAAATAAATACATACACGCATCCATAACGTACATACACAAGCATACGCGAAAACACTCGCCATAGGTATACAAATACACGCACATATATATATGTGTGTGCGTGTATACAAATAATTAAATAAACGTATATAAATAAATAAATACATATATAACAAGCGTACACACATACCTACATGTAAATACACATATGTTCGGAGACGTACATCAACCAAAACACGAAGTACACATATACCCACACCCTACATACGTACGAACCCGCATACTCACACAGACGCAAAACTCACGTATACACATAACCAAAAGCATATGTACCAGAATATATAAAATATACGCCATAACATATACAATCAAATATACGTACGAGAAAGTATACGTACCTTCACAAAGCATACAGGTAATATATACTTACCTATACAAATAAGTAATGGTATAATCATAACATATACATAGCTACCACATCAAGACGTAAAATATCCACGTATTTGGTTTGAATTATTTCAAATACATTTAGATTACTGAACTATGTAGCTAGCATTTTCCAGTCCTATTGTTACAGCAATTAATTGCACCCTTGGTTTGAAAAAGGAAATACAAAGAGAATGTTCATTTTCCTTTTAGCTTCCTAGCATTGAAAGACATTCACAAAATAACCTTCTTCTTTGTCCATTTATTCAAGAGAGGGTCTTGGAGGCAGAGTCATCAAACATATGAGTGATTTAGAATGAAATACTCAAAGTGAAACTGAGTATGTATATAACTATGTTTTGTTTCATTTTGGAACACATTAGGGACCGATTTCCCAAAGGAGACACATTATATATACTTGTTGGCAGGAAGAATGGTAGTTATAGGAAGAATGGTAGTTGTGTTGGAATTGTTTAAATGCTGCAGAACTACAAATACAAAAGTAGATATTAGGTGGGAGAGCAAAAAGGTAATGATACTTTTGATGACAATGATGAGGATGATTGTAGTGGTGGTCATGGACATGATGGTTTAAGAGTGATCCTGATGATAGCAGATGAAAATAAAGAGACATTCATAGAAAGGGGGTGATGAAGACAATGTTGGTAATTATGCTGATTATGTTCTTAGTGGAGTGATAATAATGTTGGCAGATAAAGAAATATTAAATGTAAAGAAAAGTTCAATGATGCTGATGGTGAAAATTAAGGTGATGGTCACGATAAAAATAATGCTATTAATAAAAGTGTGTCTGAGAATAATAAGGATAGGAAGATGATGATGATGATGATGATGATAGCGGCTGTGATGAAGATAGTCAGTGTCATCATAATCATCATCATTATTATCAGCATTGTGGGGTTAACCCAATCAAGTGACCATATCCTGTTCATACTTTCCATTTTTGGTCTTGCTCATATGTTCGAAGCCCAAAAGGGAATGTATGAGCAGGACATGGTCACCTGATCAGTCTAGCTTTAGGACATGATGAGCCATTTAAACAGTGATGATTCTACCCACAGCCACTTTATCTTTATGTCTTTTCTTTTATTTTTTTTAAATCTATCAGCTACTTTTATGGAACCTTCTGCAAGATGTATATTTCAATAGTGTTCTTACTATGAGCTATTTCTGTGCATATTCCACATACAAGGTCTACATCTTCTGATAGTCTGCCTACAATCCAACTAAACCTCTTGTGTGCCTATATTTTACATTATGTACACTTTATGGAATGCCTACGTACTTCTTTTTTTACAAATAGAGCAGGGTGATATACACACATAACATCCATGTGTGTGTGTTATAATACTTGACATTTTTGTTTACCAATTTAAATATGAATGAATCAACTTACTAGTTTGAATTATATTTTCAGCCAGTAAATCCATAGTTAATTACAGTGAAGTATTATTAGTGCTTCTAAAATAATCTCTTCTCTAATAAACCTTTTGAAATAGGATGATTCTTTTTGATACACAATGTATAATTCAGGTTATCTGATGTTATCTATATTTCAATAGGGCGGTGGATTGGCAGTATCGGTAGAGGGTCGGACGCCATGCTTTCTAGCATAGTAACGTCCCTTTACAGTCTGAGTTCAAATCCCGCCGAGGTTAACTTTGCCTTTCATCCTTACGGGGTCGATAAAATAAAGTACCAGTAATGTACTGGGTAATTGCTGGCCTTGTGCCTAAAGTAGAAATAGTTATCTATATTTCAATATTTCTTCCTCATCTTAACATAATATAGATGGAATAAACATACATATACACAAGTGTTTGTTTGGATCTAAGTATTAGATTTATGGTCAGTATTCTATATAAAGGTGTGGAAAATCTCTTTATAACTACTAGGTGCAGTAGTGTTTTAAATTGGACTGAAATATTTCCTATCAGTTTATGTATGTTTATATGGGTTAGATACTTCTAGAAATATTGATTTGCAGGATTGTTAGATCATTCCACAAAATTATTGCAGTTTTTAGTTACTGGCTGGTTTTATATTTTGAGTTCGGATTCTGCTGAGGTCAGTTTTACATTTTGTACTCATAGAATCATTAAAAAAATACCTATCAAGTTCTGATATCAAGTCAATGTTCTCATAATGTATCATAGATGTGCATGGAATTCAAATAGAAACAAGATATTATCATTAATATTTGGAATACTGATTTGTCGAAGATTCCATCTAGATGAATTATAAATAGTATTGTATCCTAATATCTGCAAATGGTTATTATATGTTTTCACAAAATATATATGGTGATAAAAACTTTTTTTGAAGTGTGCACTACAATAACAATTTTCTCTGTGTATATCCAATTAAGAATATGTACATCATATTCCTATATGTTGTAACAGGTGATAAGAAGTGTAGGTGTCTTCAAACAGAATCAATATCTATCATAAAGGCTGACATGTCTAACCTCTGTTTAAGCAAGAAAAAAAAGGCTTTAAAATGTTGATTGTTTTATTTCACTAACAACTTCTATACACACAAATACACTTTTCTGATTTTTGAAACAATTTGTTTTATCAGTTAAGCATTTCATATTATATATAAATTAATTGAATAAAAAAACAAAAACAGTTTAACATATATTCAACTCTGTACAAGTTTACTTACTACACTTTATAGAAAAAACATTAAAATGTAGATTTTGCGAAGTTGACAATGAATCATTAAATTAATTTGATAAACAGATGCTTTAATACTTTGCTTATATATATTGTTTAATTTAGGAAAGTTGGTTGATCAGATAATCCACAAAAAAAAAAAGTTAATGAGAGGGAGAAAAATATAGATACATATATATATATCTTTCTCTTTCCCTCTCATTAACTTTTTCTTTGTTATCCTTTATTATATTAATGTTGATCTATTGATTTCATGATTTGCTATAATTTGAAAACTATTTATTTCTTCAGTTTAATATATTTAATCTAAACATTCAAATTACAGGACCTGTTTCTCTTATTCCATAAATATCATGTGATGCATCACACCACACATACACATCACATACACATATAGTAAAACAGGTAACAAGCATACATCAAACTCGTGATGACAAACACGAAATCATTGTCTGAAATATTATATCATGTTTTATATTGATGGTGATTAAATCGTGGTTTGCTTGATTCAATTCAACATGGGCTCGGTAACCAAAACTAAATGAAGAAATAAAGAAACAAATG
Organism: Eledone cirrhosa; assembly: GCA_964016885.1. NCBI lineage: Eukaryota > Metazoa > Mollusca > Cephalopoda > Octopoda > Eledonidae > Eledone > Eledone cirrhosa. Next base: position 46,488,091 of record OZ024746.1, read on the forward strand.
GACACCTTTAAATTTCCATATCTCAAAAGCAAATTCTAGAGTAGATTGTGTGTGCTTAATGGTTGCTTAGTAAAAAAATTCTCTGAATTTTGCTTTAATGTTGCTTTCTCTGGTGGAAACCACTTTTCGATTAGTTTTCAGTAAATTCATCTATCAGCACAGAATAAAGAATTTGGAATGAACTTATTTTATTATTATTTTTGGGAAAGTTTGTTTTTAAATTTTAGTGAGGAATATTTAGAAGGATATGATTGCAATCATGCTAGAAGTAGATGATGTTGTAAAAGCCAATTTATTCCTTGGTATGTGTAAGAGGATACAGAATGTGTTGTTGGTGATGTTGGTAATGGTGGTGGTATTGATAAAACAGATAGTGGTGGTTTTATACTGAATGTCAAATTGCTGTGGTGAGAGATGGAAAATAATATTGGTAATTAAACTGAATATTGATATAACTTGTCAGTGCTGGTGGATGTTGTATATCGAATATGAGATGGGTTTTTTTTTTGTAGCGGATATTAAAGTAGTAATAGTAGTGGTGGTCATAGTGGTGGTGGTGGTAGGGGTTGTTGATGTTCATGTTGTTGTTGGTGGTGGTGATGGCAGCAGCAGCAACAGTAGTAGTAGTAATAGTAGTAGTAGTAGTAGTAGTAGTAGTAGTAGTAGTAGCAGCAGCAGTAGCAATAGTAATAGCATCACTAGTAGTGGTAGAAGTTGGCCGTGGGGTTCTTAAGTAGTGGAAATTGCAATAAGAGAGCTGGGAATAATGAAAAAAGTATATGTATGTTTATATTATTTAACAGGGAAGAGACAATGTTAGAGAATCACTGATGCAAGTTTGCAGTGTTATGTTAACAGAAAGATAGCAATAGGGAATGGTTTTACTGTTGTTTCTGTTGTTTAATCTAATCTAATCTAATCTGGCCGAGTTTACACTCGCAAATAAGAAGAACCAGAGCCACCCTTAGGAGCATTGGATTTGGTGTACTTCATATTTGTTTCAGTTGCTGAATACAATCAGGGGTTGTTGCTTCTCCTAAAGGTCAATAGTTCTCTTCTAACTTGAGCTGGAGCGCTTTTCCATTGTCAATTTGCATTGATCATCTGCAAAGCTTCATTGTTCTCAGAACCACTACACCAGTCTTTTGATGTGTGCAGCTGGAACTACTGTCACCCATTGATTTGGCAGGATTTTTTTTTTTAGAAAGGTTTTGTTTTTTGTCCTGCAATGTGCCCTGTTGTTTAAACCTAGGTCAACCATGATTAAGCATATCTATGACAAAAAACCTTTAATCTGTGACCATCTCATCGTTTTTATTTTCTCTGAGATAATGTAACCCCTTCTTCTTGCTCTTACTCAATGAGGCTAGGATCATCCTAAGCGATTGATCCCAAAGCGTCATTGTTCATAGAGCTGACCAGGTCCACCAGTGCCCTCCATTGCTGGCGCTCCTGTGCCAGCAATGCATCCTCCAAGGTGATGTCGAGCCTCCAGAGATCTTCTCTGATGATATCCAACCATATGTTGTGGGGCCTGCACCATGTTTCCAACAAAGAGTTGGAAATGTGGTTGTCCCATCTAATGTTTTTGATGGTCATCAGGGCTCTGCAATTGAAGCCGCCAATCCTCTTTGCCACGATCTTTGTGAGGGGTCACGTTTCTGGGTTACATTATTCAATGTGAAATTTACTGTAGGATGGTGGAATGTAATTTAGAGGCAATTTTACAGTTATATAGGTTGAGCAATCACATTGAGACTTCCTCAATATTGACATAAATTGATTAGTATTAATACAAGATGTGGTTGTTACAATGGTTATCAAAATAGTTGCTTTCATCATCGTCATCCTTTTTACATCCATTTCTTCATGCTTGCATGGGTTAGACATATCTCTTTGAGGACAATGGCTCCATCTAATGTGTTTCTTTACCACCTCAGTGAGGTTCAGTGTTTTGAAATCAAATCTCGTCACTTCTGCTCAGGTTTTCCTTGGGCCTCCTCCATTGCAGTTTGCTTCCACAGAAACTCCTATCACTTCTTCACACAATGATCATCATCCATTGCCCTACCACTGCTCACTTCCATCTTCTACACTACATATGATTCCTATTATACTCAGTTTCTCTCTCAACTCTCTTAATTCTAATTTTCTGTAATACTAGTGTTCAGTGTAGTTGGGTGTGAATGGTCTAACAGCACTACTTTCTTTCCTTGGATGTTTTAGTATGAAAAAATGACCTTTTCATTACTACCATGACTAATAAGACCTTCAATTGAACTCAGGTGAATATCCAGCTGATTCCCTCCAGCATAACTGCTGAAATTATTATTCCCTACCTAAATTATCATCATCATCACCCACCACCACCATTATCATCATCGTGGACTGAACCTTCCCACAAATTTCTGGCCCAGTGTATTATGTTAACTTTATTATTATGGACTGGGAGTATTAGTAGTGGGTCAGATGCCATGCTTTTATGCATAGAGTTATGGCTATTCTGAGTTCAAATCCCGCCGAGGTTAACTTTGCCTTTCATCCTTACGGGGTCGATAAAATAAAGTACCAGTAATGCACTGGGTAATTGCTGGCCTTGTGCCAAAAGTAGAAACAATTATTATTATTGTTGTTGTTATTATTATTGTTATTGTTGTTTCTAGTTTTCATAAAAAAATATGGTTTAGACTTGACAGAACTAATTAATGTTATGTTATAATTTAGGGTTTAATTAAAGAAATAACAATAATATATAAATATAATTCATTTTAAAATGTGCTCTCCATCTAAAATCAAAACAGACTAATTATCTAAAAGGAAATTTATTTGTACAATAAATTTCTCCGGGTTATTCAATGAAAGAGAAAAATAATACGATATAATATAATATAATATATAATTGTTTCTACTATTGGCACAAGGCCAGAAATTACCCAGTACATTACTGGTACTTTATTTTATCGACCCCATAAGGATGAAAGGCAAAGTTAACCTTGGCGGGATTGAACTCAGAATGGCAAGGGCCGTAACTCTATGCGTCAAAGCATGGCGTCCGGCCCTCTACCGATACTGCCAATCCATCGCCCATTAATATAATATATAATATAATATATAATATAATATAATATATAATACAATACAATACAATATAATATAATATAATTGTTTCTACTTTTTGGCACAAGGCCAGCAATTATCCCAGTGTATTACTGGTACTTTATTTTATCGACCCTGTAAGGATGAAAGGCAAAGTTAACCTCAGCGGGATTTGAACTCAGTCCGTAACTGTGCTTCAAAGCATGGTGTCCGACCCTCTACCGATACTGCCAATCCACCGCCCTATATAATATAATATAATATAATATAACATAAAATAAAAGAAACTGTGACATGCTAGTCAAAAGACACAAAATACAGAATAATTATAATGAACAAGTACAGTTTAGCTATCCAACAGAAAGTGATTACTTAAAGACAAATGTTAGAATAAATACAATTTTTTCTTTGTCTTTCCACATTTCTCGTGAAATATTCTCATTAATATTAATTAAATAGAACTCCATAAATATGTGCATGTATAATATTCTTACTAAGTGACACATAGCTTCCTTGTTTGATTGCCTTTTAAATGTTATGTCAATTTTTCCAATTCTGTTGCTATTATGTTAATTTTGGATCCTCTGAAGAAAATAGTTGTATAAACCTTACCACAGAGCCACATCAAACATTCTCATCCCCTACACTCCCAAAGTGTCTTGATGAGTCACACACACAAACTATATCTCCTTGAACAACACCCAACCATCTTAAAAAAGGGATGTTGTAGAATGTAATGCTAAACAACAACAACCGTTTCATCTTTTAAATCCTGTATTCAACTGCAATCCCCAGGAATTCCTTCTTCGGCCATATGATTTTACTTAAAACATACAAAAATATCAATGTCCTCTTTTTTCAAAGATGTGAAGAAGTTTTTGTTGTTATTTTTAGCAGTTTGTACTGCAGCATACACCCCCCCCCCCCCACACACACACACAACAAACACTTCATTGACTTGTCTTTGCTATGCTCTTGCAAGGCAAGCAACAGGAGCATTATATAATTGAGCTTAGCATTGTATAAGTGTCAATGCTAAGTTCAAATTCTTCCAGTGTAAATATAAATTGATTTGTCAATGATGGCCTCCAGTTCTCTGGCTTGCAGCATTGAATATGCTAGATAAAAATAAATGACAATTATGAGTTATAAAAAATTATCAGTGGTCATCTAAGAAATATTAGTAATACACTATGATGAAATGATGAGTCAAAAAGAATGAATGACAGCAGTGGTTAAATATCTGGTATTTTATTTAACAAGAAAGGAATGGTTAAGAATTTTCTGTTGACATCTCATGAAATATTTCAGGAATGCAAAAGTTATTGGTATTTGATTCCAAATCAGACTTGGTTAAGCAGACCTTTAATTTACAACATACCTGCCCTAATCACCAAAAAATGTCAAAGGAAAGATAAATTAGAATGAGTTGATTTGCTGAGAGGATCAAAACATTTAGCATGCCAGACACTTGTTCTTTGTAAAAAAAGATTATAGAAGCTAATAAAAATGTAAGAGAAAGTCTGTATAGATTTTACAATTTGGATGTTAGTTAGAATAATGATAAAATATTAACATGGGACCTAAATGGATTAGAAAGAAGGAAAACTGAAAAAAAAACATTATTATATAATTGTTTCTACTTTAGGCACAAGGCCAGCAATTACCCAGTGCATTACTGGTACTTTATTTTATCGACCCCGTAAGGATGAAAGGCAAAGTCAACCTCGGCGGGATTTGAACTCAGATCGTAAAGGGACGTAACTATGCTTCAAAGCATGGCGTCCGACCCTCTACCGATACTGCCAATCCACCGCCCTATATAATAATTGCTAACCTTATGTCTAAGCTATCATTAATAAAAATAAAAATTAAATTTAAAAAAAAACAAGAGAGGTGACTAAAAAAATAAAAATAAACTATATTATACAGTCAAGTACAAAAAATGATCAATAATCAAATATATATATAAATGTGTGTGTGTGTGTGGGCGGAGGGTATATTAAATCAGTTGAGTAAAGCAAGGCCAATGTTAAAGATAACTTCTCCGGAAATTATGATATTGAAAAGGAGATTAAATAAGGCATATGAGATAAATTGACATAAGAAATTCACACATCAATATTTTCAAATAAGAAACATAAAATAAGCAAATTATTTAAATTTATTGAACTAACCTCAGTAGAATAAGATCAATATAGTGGGAGGGGGATGTGTGTCAATACAAACAGCAAAATTAAATTACTTGACAGGCTTAATTATGATATTAAATTTTAAATGTCTGTTTATATACATATGTGCAAATAAGTAAATACACACAAACACACACACACACACACAGATATGGACGTTAAATTGTTAAACAGTGATGATGACGATGATATACACACATACACGTGTGTGTATGTGTGCATGCGTGCGCATGTGTGTGTGTGTGTGAGGGTAGATAAGGTTTTCTTTATATATATCAAGAATGAATGATTAAACAAGATAACTGCACACCAGTTATGTTAAAGCCAATAAATTCTTATTCTCCTTTTTCGCCAAAGTCTATATTTTTCTTGGTGCAATACTTGATTATATATATATATGCATGAAATATATATATATATGCGGAGTGGTTAGAGAATTAGATTCACAATTGTGAGATTGTGATTTTGATTCCCAGACCAGGCGATGTGTTATGTCCTTGAGTAAGACACTTTATTTCACATTGCTCCTTCTGCCTGGATTTGCAACTGACACTGTTTCTTTGGTCTGATTTCACAAGTTCCGCCCACTCGTTAAGTGAATGTGATCTGGGATCTTGTCAATCAACTGTTGATATATGTGTGTGGAACAGCTTTTAGATGTGTTATACATGACTAAGCTCTGATTTCATATATTTTATCATTAACATTTCTAGACTTTCATAGTACCATGTTCGTATTGCTGTCTGTTTTTCATTAACAAAGGAAGGTAATTGCATATTAATAAGCCCTCTATACCCACTTCCCATAGGTTTGAAGAATTTAGTGAATATCATTAGCCATTAAAATTCTAGCATTTCATCCAACGAAGAAGAAGAATTTAACCAGATATTTTGTGTATTACATCAATACTTTGAAAGAAAAGGATTTTCAAAATGAAATAAAATATATATAAACCACCTCATAACGCTTTGCAAATCAGAAAACCTTGTAAGCATAACACCACCTGATATTGCTATTTTTTGTTAGCCTAAAACAGGATACTTGCTAATTATTTTCACTCACTACAGAATGCTTAACAAGATTTGCTTTTTAAGTAAGCAACAGTTTTACAAGCATTATCAAACATTTAACTTCCAGTTTCAACAGAAGTAATTACAATAAGCTCCCATCATTTTACCAATCCCAATGCAATGTTTCCAAAATCAAACCCTACCCACATGATGGTAAGTGCTTCTCAAAGGAGTTGGAATACTGTGTTAAAGTGAATTTGATATACAACAGGAAATATCATATTTAGTCCCAAGAGAACAGCTTTAAAAGTAAATGTACACCACACACATTTTTTATGGAACCAAGTGAATAGAAAGATGATCAATTGTTCACAACACATCTAGAGAGTAAAAGATGAAGGTAGCCCAAAATTTAAGATTAGGTGATTAATGTTAGAATTTATCAAACCATATTCTAAAGCAGCTGGATCATACTCCTTGTGTATCTGAGTACAATTGTTCATATTGACGTCTCCTTTCAAAAAGTTGAATTATAGAAATGTGCTAATTTCAAAATGACACTAAAATGTCTTTTCTATGAAATTTAGAGGAATTTATTTTTAATTCTTCCATATTTTGGTGAAGTTCCTTGATAGTCCAGTTAAAAATAATTTATGAATATTAAGAGTTGTCTTTCCTAACCCACAATTTTTTGTCAATTATTTTCCCATATCTGAGATGAAAATTAATAGTAAACTGAATTATTTTTGTCTTATAATTAGAAAAGAATGAGAATATATTTTGTGAAGCCTACACATCGTTTTCCTTTATCTTATTTATTTAGATAGATACAAAGCTGCTGTTTTCTCGGTACTGGCAACATATCTTTTTTCTTTTTCGCTTCTATTTTGTTTATATTACTGTATCCTTCTCTTATGCCCTTCTCTTTTTTTTTCAACATTTGCATCAAATTATATATTCATCACTTCCTCTTCTTTGATTCTTTCTTCATTCGGCCAGTCATGTATGCATTCTTACATACTTTCTCCACCACACTACTGTATCTTATGCATGCATTCTTATATACTTCCTCCATCACACTACCATATCTAATTGTATCCTATTAGTTCAGCAACCAGTCTAATCTCATTAATACCACTCTTCCTTTCTTTCTCTATCTTCAACTACCTCTTCTTTAATTATTACTTTTATTTTTTCATTCATCTATCTTTAAATTTCTTTGCATTTAATTTTTCACCTTTTGTATCTCTCTAATCCCCCCTCTCTCACTCTCTCACTCTCTATATATATATATATAGAGAGAGAGAGATACATGTATATACATACATACGGGGTGTCCCAAAAATGTATACACACATTTATGAGAATGCTGTTGAAATGTGCCTACTTTTTGGGGGGATACTGAATGTGTGTGTGTGCATGTGTACGTATGTCTACTTCCAACCATATCTTGTTGTCTCACATATTCCTTAATCTATCTCTTTTATTGCTAGCCTTATGACTAAATATCTTGTTGACTGCTAAATATTCAAAATGTTAAATTATACATTATAAGCTTTCAAAGCTTAGAATCTAAGTAGTTATAATCTTTTTGAACAACTATAATAAATATTATTCTACATAACTTAAAAATATCGAATATGTTTCCACTGCTTTTTAATTCACACTATTGTGAACCCACAATAATCCTCATGCACACACACACACACACACAAACACACACGCACACACACACACACACACACACACACACATGTGCAGAAGGTTCAGTAAGTCTGAAGATTTGATGTAATATTCTGAGGATCAGGCAGACATGGAGTCTGGTCTAGGGTGCCAACCCAGATCACGAGCCAGCTGCTTGAGAAAACATTTGTAACCAGGATTGAGCAATAAATCTATGTAACACCTCCAGTTTGTTCTTATTATATATATCGATCTGAGTTCAAATCCCGCCGAGGTTGACTTTGCCTTTCATCCTTATGGGGTCAATAAAATAAAGTACCAGTAATGCACTGGGTAATTGCTGGCCTTGTGCCTAAAGTAGAAACAATTATATATATCTATATTACCCCATCCCCATTTCTACATGCATATATATTTATATAAATATATTCATAAAAATTACATACAACCGAATAAATATACATGAATATTGCATACTGTATATATCCACATCATTGTTTTACATACATTTACATTGTATCATATATTTTGCACTGAGGTTTTGTATGTTCTGTAGAAAAGTGACATGCTGTTTTTCCCATTGTTTTCAGGGAAAAAAACATGACTTATAAACAGGTAGATACATGTTATTTACATGTACATATTATTAATATCGGTAAAGGGTCGGACGCCATGCTTTGACGCATGGAGTTACGGCCCTTGCCATTCTGAGTTCAAATCCCGCCGAGGTTAACTTTGCCTTTCATCCTTATGGGGTCGATAAAATAAAGTACCAGTAATGCACTGGGTAATTGCAGGCCTTGTGCCAAAAGTAGAAACAATTATTATTATTTTTATACATACCTTTGTAAATATGTGCATATATACACGTACAGGCATATAATATATATATATATGTTTACGGCCATATCACGCTGACAACACCGGTTCTCATCCGATCACCGAAGTTAAGCAACGTCGAGCCTAGTTAGTACTTGGATGGGTGACCGCCTGGGAACCCTAGGTGCCGTAAGCGTTTAATTACAAGGGCGGTGCCCCAGCATGGCCTCAGCCGGATGGCTGAAACAGGTAAAAGGGTAAAAGAGTATATATATAACAAAGGAGTTGTGGGAAGGAACCAGATTGTCCATAACGCACTAGAGTACTCAATACTTAGGGTAGTAGAGTGGGTAATAGGAAAATGTATGACCCCGACGGCAGAGCTCAAGCCGGGTCATACATTTTCCTCTGTGTGTGTGTGTGTGTTAATACATGCATATATAAATGTATATATTCATACATATATATATATATATATATACATATTATACATGCTTATATACACATTATTTCATTCATTATTTTATTCTTTTATCCAATCTTTACATTGTAATTTAGGTGTTTCAAAGCATGGACTTCAGAAGGTTTTAGATGATCATAACCACCCCAATATGTATTTCAGTTTGATATATTTTATCTTTTTAATAAATTGCCTTTTTGACACAACACTGTGTTTTTAAACCAGTGTTTGTGTTAAATATATAAACATAAACTAAAAATGAAACAAACCAATACCATACCACAATCACCTATATAAATACTGTTGCACATAAATTCTACAGAATAATTATAGATAGATCTGAAAACATATCCAACAGTACCACATCAAAAATACAACCCCAATTATTCACTAGGAAAAGAAAATCTCATAAAATTCAGAGATAGCCTCAAAGGCATTATATCAAAACCGCAAACAACCAAAATAGAAGTCAACATCTAACAACTAGACAAAGATATAGCAATAACTAAATAAATAAATAAACTATAGAAAAGTAAGGAACTGGTTATCATTTGTATACAACATAAACTACAACACTAACAGTAAAGCAACTTTATATGGATTAATTTTCAGTATTAAGTGCAAAAGAAAGTTACCCAAACCTATAGAAGTATGGAGATAGTATATGGCCAAATGTAAAATGTATCCCTTCTCACCAAAATCTTGTAATACGCCCATTCAAGATATTTAAATTGTTTATCATCATCATCCTTTAATGTTTATTTCCCTGCTAGCAATAGTTGGACATGGGGGTGATCAAAATTAGGATGATGAAATTGAATAGTGTGTGACAGTTAGGATGTGGTGATCTCCAATTACAGAGAAAGGAATCTTATATTTGGTGATATGAATCCTCTAAAGAAGATGAAATCTTTAAAACCAAACTTTCATATCTCATTCTAAGTTTTCTTTCTCTTTCGGTTTTAACCCTTTAGCATTTATATTACTCTATATTTACTATTGTATTTTCATGGTAAAGGCTTTAACTCACATAATTATCTCACATAATATGGAATCTATGAGATTCTGATGATATTATTTATTTTGAGAACAATACCTTAATGTCAGTATGAGTGGCCAGTTATGGCCAGTTTGAACAGACAGAGGTGAGAGAATTCTGGCTGGATATGGCTGGTTTACATGCTAAAGTGTTAAACCAAACACTTATCTTGAATATGCTTACAAATGATTATTTTGGCAAAGAATATCCCATACAATTACATCAAATCTCAAATGATGATATTAATGTTCCATATATTGTCTTTAATAAACTTTTGTTTTTTCAACTCATGCTTAGCACGTCCCAGGTTCCCACTGCATATCAAATGTAGTCAGAGTGTTGTTTTTGTGTGTTACTTCAATTAAATAACTAGCATAGCTGTCTATTAGTATTAGTATATTAGAAGAAACTGTATAATTTGAAACATGAATAACAAAAGCAACTACAATGATGAGGCTATAGACTTATTGACTAGTTTCAGTAAAGATGACAATTCATTAAAGAATAATAGAATTAAAATCTTCAGAAAATTTAAGCAAATTAATAATTAATAGTGCTTTTGAATAATTTATAAACAGCAAGTATAGAAAAATGATGACCTCATCAAATAAAAGAAATTATTTAAAAAATATAAACAGGAAACATTTCAAAACATTGCAGTGATGATGAGGAGGATGAGTGTGATGGTGGAGAGTGGGGAGGGGGCTGATGAGGATTATAATAATTGTTTCTACTTTTGGCACAAGGCCAGCAATTACCCAGTACATTACTTTATTTTATCGACCCCGTAAGGATGAAAGGCAAAGTTAACCTCGGCGGGATTTGAACTCAGATCATAAAGGGACACTGGAAAGCATGTCCAACCCTCTACCGATACTGCCAATCCACTGCCCTGAGGATTATAATAATTGTTTCTACTTTTGACATAAGGCCAGCAATTACCCAGTACATTACTGGTACTTTATTTTATCGACCCCGTAAGGATAAAAAGCAAAGATTTCTAATTTAGACATAAAATCAGCAAATTTTGGAGAAAGGCAAAGTTCTTTAAATCAGCCCCAGTACTTATCTGGTATTTTATTTTGTTGACTCCCACAAGGATGAAAGGCAAAGTTGGCCTTGAGTGGATTCTAATTTAACCCTTTAGCATTTACATTTCTCTACATTTACTATTGTATTTTCACGGTAAATGCTTTATCTACCAGTAATGCACTGGGATAATTGCTGGCCTTGTGCCAAAAGTAGAAATAATTATTCTCATATAATATTAAATCTACAAGATTTTGATATTATTTATTTTAAGAACAATACTTAATGTCAGTATGAGCAGCCGGTTACGGCCGGTTTGAACAGAGAGAGGTGAGAGAAGTCTGGCCAGATATGGCCGGTTGAAATGCTAAAGCGTTCAAATGTAAAATTCCAGAACATATACTGCAAAGGCATTTCATTCAACATGCTACCAATTCTGTCAAACCACCACCCTCATGAAGATTGTGATATTAATGCTAAGATATATGATGATGATTTGGAATGTGAAGGGTTAAAAATTAATGGTGATTATAATGTTATGTTTTACATATATTGTTCAAATTGAACCCTTTGAGTACAACTGCTCTCATTACTGTTACTGCTGCTGATGTTGACGCTGTCACTACCATCTTTACTAGGACAACTGCTACTATCATTGTTAACACTGCTGCTGCTGCTGCTGCTACTACTACTACAGCTACTACTAGTACTAGTGCTATCAAGAAGGAGGAGGAGGAGAAGAAAAAATTTACGAAAGTCAAGGAGAATCTTTTAAGTACCATGCTAATATATACATATATATATTGGCAACATGACCATCCCCAAATATAACAATATATTTATATATATCTATGTGTAACCAACCAACGCATACTCAAATTTATATATATTATCATCATCGTCATTTTACGTCCGCTTTTCCTTGCTTGCATAGGTAAGTGATTGAATAATAGGGTGCGATTTGCGGATCTAGTACTTCACACACATATACACATCATTTAATGTCTGTTTTCTCTGCTAGCAACAGATGGATAATTCATCACAGACTGAATCAGTACTTAAGTAGATCTACTGACCTCTCAGATGGTCCTAGAGCCTGCATTCCTCTTACATATGTCCTCACACACTACCAAGTACTCAGATGTTCTGGGTTCCTGCATCTCATTTACCAAGCGCATTTTATTATGTGGAGGTGCATGGCCTAGTGGTAAGATGGGGGATTTAACCTTGTGATTGACTGACGTCCTGTCCAGGAGAAGTCTTGTAATATTAGTTGTTTCACACCATGAAACCAGGATAAATACCAGCCTGAGAAGCCTTCTGGCTTGAGACAGACTTAGACTTTAGATTTTATTTTGGCACTGAAAGTAATGAGGTTGTCATGTATTTGATGAGTCCTCCCAACATTTTGTTTGGCAATTTTTCTACTGCTAGATGTCCACTGTACTTTAATCTATGAAATACTGTATCAGAGTCTGAGCATGTTATGTTTTCTCCATTATCTTGTCTGTTCCTGTGAGTTTTTAAGTTATATTGTTGTTTACAGTAAATGCAGTAAGATGGACTTAATTAGTATATGGCAATTGGTTTCCTTCTACACGTATCATTGGTTCATCTATATCCCAAGTTTGTTGATGGTGTTATATTTTGTTTAGTTAGACTGAATGAGATTGTGTAGTATATATAGGGATATATTTTCATTGTATTCTATGTATGCTGAGTGATAATTTGCCAGCCAGTATATTTCTTTTTTGTTTTTCTTTTTCTTAAGGAGTTATTTTATTCATGAATGAGTTTAGGGGAATGATTTCTTAAAGGAGATGATGGCATGAGTGATAATTAGAAATGTAACCACTGAAGTTCTCTTTGTTAAAGCTATCATACATTCTTTTTATGAAAATGTTTAATGTAATGGTAGATGAATATAATTGTTTGATTACAAATTTTGATTTGGAAAGAATAATGAATGTCTTTTGGGTGACAAGGTTATGTATATATCTCAGAAATTTCAGAACTTATATGAGAAGTATATGTATCTATGTAACTCTCTTTCAATTTGAATTTTTTTTCAAGATTTTAGAATGATTATTCGCATTAGTTTCCATAGTGTGAGGCTGTGGCAATGTTTAAGATGCTGGTTAGTGCAAAATTGCTTTCAAACAAAGTGATTTATGTGTATGTTTGTATTTTCAGTTAGCTCTGAGTTATAAGTTTTTTTTTTCACTCCTTATAGCTTTCGTAATGACTGATGCAAGGAAACTGTTAAGATCTAGGAGGAAGATTCACATTCTATGTTTCGTTTCTGTTTTCTGTTTTCTTTGAATGTTTTCTGGTTATGTATTTTGAGAAAAAGTATTTGATAAGAGAGTTTACTTGCTGCTGAGGTATTGGTTTATTATTTGAAGTTGTCATTATGGCATATGTGATGTGGTGCATCCATTATTTGAGTTATTGTTCCTAGTAGTTACATTAAAGGTATTTCACTACTTGTTCTCATTGTTTATCTTGGATGAAAATGCTTGCATTTTCTTCTTTTTGATTTATTTTCTTCGTCATTTCCTTATTTAGTTTCTGGATGTGAATTTTGTTTATTGTATTGTGTGTGGTATATGTGAGTTAGATTTACAGTTTCCCTAGATTATATAAGGTTGACTAGTTTATTTGTATAGTTATAATTGTATTTTCATCTTGGCTATTGGGATATTTATTTTTCTTCTAGAAAAGTTTTGCTATTATATATATATATATATATATATATATATATAGTATTAATTATCTTTGTAAACTGCCGATATTGTATTTTAATTTTAATTTTGTTTTAATTTTCTTTTAATATGATTTTAATTTTTGAATGTAAATTGCCATGCTAAAATATAATAATGGATGTCACCCCACTGTGCATCGATATATACATATGTTTCTGTATGTCTCTTGTGTTGGAAAGGAGGTCATGTATGTAAACAATCATATTGAAAAATTGCTCCGAAGACTCCAAACCTTGGTTTGGACAAAACAATTGTAAGCTAATAAATGGTTTGAACAGAACTTTGATTCATGTGATTTCTCTCTCTCTATATATACGTGTGTGTGTGTGTGTGTGTGTGTGTACATATATATACTGTCAAATTCTATTTCTTTTATAGAAATCCATGCAATAATTTTTCTTTTTGACAGTTTAAAAACTGTTTGTTTTGTTCAATGTAGTATGAATGGGTGTTGATCATAAGTATTAGGTCAAATAAATTGCATCCCATGTGGTATATAGAGTAGAGAGTGATTGTAGGTTAAGAGTTATTGTAGTGCATTTTGGGATGCATGAAATGTTTAGTATGTGAAGAAAATGTAATGCCATTGTGATGCCATTTCCTTCCTTGAATATTCAGGTGACATTTCAATTTTAGTAATGTTGTTTTGTTGCCATGATTCATGATTCATGCCATGTGTTGTTTTGTGGTTTTTGTTGCTTCTGATTTGTTGTGAAGAAACTGAGAACCAATGTAGGGCTGGCAAACTCCCTGATGCATACTGTTTGTTATTTCAACTGACCAAACATACTACCTCTCCATGCTGGAAAGTTGTTTGCACACTGCAGTGTCTAGTCTATGTTTTTTGTCTTGTTAGATTCTGCAAGACTTGAACCGGTTTCATTTTGCATAATTCTATCTTGAATACTTGCATTTTTCTTCTGCTTTGCCATAGTTTTTTTTATTTTCAAATATCATTTCTCACATCTATGTACAGGTTATAAAATTTATATCAATTATTATCATTTGCCCTGCCTTGTTTTTTTTTTACATTATTGATTTGAGATTTAATTTCATATGATATGTTGAAATGTTTGGTTCCATAAAAGTGTTGTTTACATCATTTGCATTGTTCATGTTTCTTCGCTTATTCAATTCAATCAACTATGCCTCTTTTCTGTGTATATATCTGGTATTGTTTCAATTTGAAACATCATAATTCATCATGTTCAGAGTTCAAATCTTGCAGAGGTTGGTTTGGCTTCCCTGCTGTTTATGATATAAGAGCCTGTAATTTACTAGGAAAAATGGTCAACTTTTTTCGACATGTTTGCTGGTTTCTTCCATTTTGAGATTTTGCATTTCTTTACATTCAAAGTTCAGATTCGGATGGGGTTGATTTTGTATTTCAGCCTTCTGCGTACTTTACAAACTGAAGCTCCAGTAAAGTCCTAGGGTCGACTTAAGCAGCTGTTCTCTCCCAGTGCATGTGTATCATTGTGTTTATGTTTGGTATCAGTTTTGTATAGTATATTGCTTATCAAAATCTTATTAGTGCCAAATTAAAAGAGGAATCTTCTTTATTCCTATACAGCTATATTTTGTCATCATGAAAAACACTCTCCATTCTTCTTTTTTTCCTTTTTCAATCTTTCAAATTGAAACCTAACACCATGAAATATATATGTGACGTCATGGATTTTCTTATTTCAAATGTTGCCAAGAATATAATTATAGCTAACTATATCTGAGAAGTAGAAATTGTAACTGAAGATGGTTTAAAATAGTGTCAAAATAGCCATGTCATATGTTATAGGTGATAAGATAAGTTCATGGCTCTAATACCTTTTGATTGAAATTTGATATAAGTAAAATGACTGGAAAAGCAGTATATTAATATGTATGTATATATATATGATCATCATCATCATCATTGTCATCTATTTATGGGTCTTTTTCAGCTCAGCATCCCTCCTTATTTGTGAGTTTCAGCGATATGAGATCAGCTCTCACTACTTCCACCCAGGCCTTCCTCTACTGTGGTTACTTCCACTGGGATTTCTTAGCACTTCCACTGGGATTTCCCAGCGACCATCATCCATACTCATCCATCACATGTCCATACCACCTATCTTGGCCACATAAGTCTAATTCCCTTTATAACACGCTCACGCACACACACAACACGCACGCCAACACACACACACACACACACACACACACACACACACACACACACACACACACACACACACACACGTAAATATACAACAAGCTTCTGCAGTTTCCATTTCCAAGGAATTGATCTATCTGATGTTATAGTAAAAGACACTACTTACCCAAGATACCAGACAGCAGGAATTAAACAGGAACCATATAGTTGCAAAGTGAACTCTTTAACCCCTTAGCTATGTCTATCCCTATATGAGAAATATTGTATGTATATATGTGAGTGTAGGATGGGTGAATTTTTTGCTGATGTTTATCATCATCATAATGAAAACTTGTAACCAACAACTCTATTGTTCACAAACAGCTATATAAAAAGGTTTGAAAACAACTAAATGCATTGCATTCCCTCTATAATTAAACAGAAATATTGTAGGACTTAAAAGTACTGGTAAACCTTCACTTCTTGTACTTATATCATTTGTTTTTCTAATTTCTTGACATTATTTTCTTGGAAAAACAAAAATAAATAGGGAAACGCTCTAATTTTATATTACCAGCTTTCCAATCTTGTTCTATCACATTCTTAATGACCCACCACTATTAGTATCACCTACTCTATCATTTTGGGCATCCTTTAAAAGTTTAGTATTGCCAGTTTTAATTCTTATCAAATGGCTCACATTGATGGAATTATTTTGTTGTTTCCATGAGAGAGAGAGAGAGAGAGAGAGAGAGAGAGAGAGAGAGAGAGAGAGAGAGAGAGAGAGAGAGAGAGCTTTCTACTTTTACTACTTAAGGTTACTGTTAACTTTTATTCTTCTGTAGCCATCATGACTGCTAATTTACTTTGTTTTCTCTTCATTTCTGACAAGCCTATTCCTGGCTTCATTTTATTTGTGAAGAATAGAAGTTTAATGTAGTGGAGTAATCTGAAAGCTTTCCTTACAGAAATTAGCTTAGTAATTCCAGAAGATACATTTTTTTTACTTTGAGAATACTATTCTGCTCATCTTAAGTTGCTGATAGTGGCAGCTAAGATGGATGTGTTTTATTGAGTTGGAAGAAGAGATTGTTGTTTTCATTGTGAAGAAATGTTGCTGAACAATTATTATGGATATAGCAGAGTGAGAAGACCCAGGAAGACTTGAGAAGAAGTTATAAAAGCTGACCATGTCCAATTACATCTCTCAAAGGTGATGACACAGGACCGAGATCTCTGATGTTATTCAGAAATACAAAAGAAACACCTTCTCATGAGCATAGGTTGAAGCATATATATATAGTATACATCACTTCATCTCCACCCCACCTCACTCTTCCATACACCACCCATGAGAACAAGCTCTACTCCACCCCCTTCCACTTACCTTCCATGTCCTAACACTGCCCCTCACATGTGTCCAAATACCACCCCCACCCACCCATCTCCACAGACCTCTCCCACCAAAGTCCGTAGGCGACACTGTAAAGTGTTCATGATGGCAACACAACAAAAAATACCCTGCCTCCAACGTAAAATGGTTGAGTAAGTGTTACGATAAAAAGCACTGTAAATATGGTTCTGTATGAGCAAGACATAGACACCTGACCAGAAATTCTCCAAACAGGATAACTCGTTAACTAGAAAGCAATAATATAAGCAGAACAGTCTACATGAAAAATACTGAAGGGCATTGATATAAAAAATCATTCAAGTGGCTAAATAATAGCGATTTGAAGAGAGACATGGGGATTTTTGCCACAGCCATGCAAGATCAGACAATTAGAACAAGATATATCAGAAAGAATATAGATAAAGAAGATTCCTCAGCTGCATGTAGAATATGTGGTGTGGTGAAAGAGAAGAGATGGTGGTGTATGTGGGCTCTAAATGTAAGATGCTTGCTCAAAATTACTATAAGAATTGGGGACGTGATAAAGTTGCCCTAATCTTACGTTGGCAGATGTGGAAAATGTTTTAATTTAACATGTGAAGAAGTGAAGAATTTAACCTATACGGAAGTGGTATTATAACAAACCATACTGTGTTCATGTAAGACTATTATGACACATGGCAATTCGAATAGATAAACATATGGAGCGTTGACAACCAGATATTAGTATACTCAATAAAGACAAAAGTGTGTGTTGACTAATCAATGCTGCTTAGCCATTTAGTATCACGGCTGGAGAAAAGACTGCAAGAAAATAGAAAATTACCAAAATCTAAAATAGAAAATACAAAGAATCTGGAATTGCAGTAAAGCTATTATACCAATTGTATTAGGAACCATAAGGATAATGGCTAGAAGTTTGAATGGTTGTTTGAAGATATTGAATACTGAGGTGTATTTCCTGACACTACAGAAGGCATGCTTGCTTGGCACAACAAGAATCATATGAAAGATGCTAGATCCCTGAAGCTACAGGAGACAGCTCGATATCTTGCAATCCAAATGACAGCGGAAGAACAGTGAATGATAAAAGAAACCACCATGGGGTGCAGATGTTTTAGAATAAATATAAATCATCATCTTCTATGAATACCCTTACAAGAGATAACCCAAATAATAAACAATGGAAATACACCTGGAACTGATAAATGCCAAACTTGTGGCTAAAATATCGGACAAAAGACAGTAAACTACTTGAAAATAAATTTGACGATTTACAAAAAGAGATAGATATCATATCTGCTCTATAGATAGACTGAAAAAAAATATGAAGAAAAAAAAATGTAAAGAAAGAAGAGAAAAGAGAAAAGGAAATATGAAAGAAGAAAATACTAAAATAAACAAGAAAAGGATGAAAATATGAAGACAGTTATTATTATTATTGTTGTTGTTGAAGTTTTGGTTATTAATGGTGGCATATAGTTATGGCTTTTTATGTTCTGAGATCAAATCCCGCTAAGGTTAGCTTTACCTTTCATCCTTAGGTGGTTGGTAAAATAAAGCACCAGTAATGCACTGGAATCGATTTAATCGACTTTTCCCTCCCCAAAGAATTGCTGACCTTCTGCTTATAACAGAAATCATCATTATTATTATTATTATTATTAAGGGCGGTGGATTGGCAGTGTTCGTAGAGGGTCTAACGCCATGCTTTGCAGCAAAGAGTTACGGCCCTTTATGGTCTGAGTTCAAATCCCGCCGAGGTTAACTTTGCCTTTCACCCTTACAGGGTGGATAAAATAAAGTACCAGTAATACACTGGTTAATTGCTGGCCTTGTGCCAAAAGTAGAAACAATTATTATTCACAAAATCATAATTCACCCTCAGCTGCTTACGAGATGGCTCAAAAGAAAATCACCATATATTGGTAAACCTAGACAGATATTCCATTTTCTAATGATAAATAAAATCCTGAGATATACATACTTTCTTCTCAAGATAGGCTGCTGAGGATAACATACCAAAAACAAAAAAGACACATTGTAAAGGAAATATATAATTCTGTTCATAAACAAACAAATTATTGAAGATAGGAAATCAAAAACTGAATCTATCTCTCTTTTTGATGATTATATATATATATATATATATAATCATCAAAAAACCTTTGACAATTACCATACTTTTGGATATTGGATAAAGATTATACATTAACAAAGCAGAACCAATATTAAGACAGAATATTAAACCATACTCTGCAAAAACAGAAAGACAAAAGAAAAATATTCATGCTGTGAATTGTGAAATTTCTTGCAATAAATGACTGCAGAAATATTTTTATTTTGGACTCAAATCACTCTTGTTGGAGATAGGTCAAGAATATTATTATGAATAAGTTCAGAGATTGACCAAACAACGGGATATTTTCTACAATTCCTTTATCTACTTGAAACAGTAGCTGAATATCCTTCAAATCTCACCCAACTGTTTATAGAAAGGAAAGATATCTTGTATAATGTAGTTCTAGATCATGAGTGAAACCAAGAACTGAGATGGCTGGAATGTCTTCAATCAAATGTTTGCTTTATCTTGAATGTTTTTGGCTAAAATACTACTACAGAACACCGAATTACACCATAGTACACTTAAAAATAACCTTTGTTTAAGAGTACTTCAAATCAGCAAAGTTAGTTCACTTTTAATAACAAAAAAAGTTATTTTAGGAAAACTAGAGTGAAGAGTAAAATAATGTGTTTACCCAGTTTAACACCTGGTCTGAGCAATCTATGCCTTTACTGATGACCACTGTTGCAAGCAAAAGAGTTGCATGAATAAGTGAATGTGTGGTTTGAAAAGATAGAAAGTAGATATTGTTGGCAAGAGTAGAAGTATTTGCTGATGGTAAAATACAAACAAGTCACTGGATTTCAATTATAAGGATGTCTCTGTAAATATATGGCTACTCTTGAGTTGAATTTCTCTTGAATGAAGCACTGATTCCCAAGATATCTAAAGAAACCTGTGCCAAAATAGTTTTGCCCTGTTCATTGAGGAATTTAGTTAGGCTCAAGTAGTTATGATATAATAAAAAATAGAAACACTTTTAAATTGAGTGTCGAAAATATGCAAAGTTTGCTCTTATGAGAAAAAGAAAATGAATGAGGAATACTGTAAGATTGAAGTTAATTTTAGAAATAATTAAATCTATAGAACCAACATTGGTTTCTGTCTGCCTATCCCATAGTTCAGCTCGTAAAATAACACAAGCTCCTGCCAGCACTTGTATACCCAATGTACAAGTAATTCTAGCTTTAGCACAATACCTGACATTCAGAAGGAAGGCAAATAAACCAGTGAATCCAACTCAGAATATTAAAGGTAGATATTTTGTGCAGAAAAGGACCCTTCCAACCCATGCAAGCATGGAAAAACATACATAAAAACAATGGTGATGATGATTTTATCAACCCCCTCCTGATATTTGAATTCTGAGTATAAGGATAAGCATCTAAATACTGTAGAGTACAATTAGAAAAATGATAATAGTGCATATTACTTCCTATGAATTGTAATAATATAAGTACAAATAAAATAAATGACATCTATAAATAAAATAATTGTTTCTACTTTTGGCACAAGGCCAGCAATTATCCCAGTTCATTACTGGTACTTTATTTTATCGACCTCATAAGGATGAAAGGCAAAGTTAACCTCAGCGGGATTTGAACTCAGATCGTAAAGGCCCGTAACTCCATGCTGCAAAGCGTGGTGTCCAACCCTCTACCGATACTGCCAATCCACCGCCCTTTATAAATAAAATAATTGTTTCTACTTTAGGCACAAGGCCAGCAATCACCCAGTGCATTACTGGTACTTTATTTTATCGACCCCATAAGGATGAAAGGCAAAGTCAACCTCGGCGGGATTTGAACTCAGGGATTTGAACTTTATAAATAAAATAATGAGACTTGATTTCGCATAATTAAATATGATTAATTGATCTAGTACTTGGAAATAGAATTATTGTTTAATTGCATAATAATAGAAGCTGAAATCAAATTACATCTTCTGTGACACAATGAAAATGGGGATGGTTTCAATAGAATAAGTGCTCTATTTGTTACCCATTATCACCAGATTAGGGCGGTGGATTGTCAGTATTGGTGAAGGGTCGGACGCCATGCTTTCCAGCATAGTTACATCCCTTTACGATCTGAGTTCAAATCCCGCCGAGGTTGACTTTGCCTTTCATCCTTACGGGGTCGATAAAATAAAGTACCAGTAATGCACTGGGTAATTGCTGACCTTGTGCCTAAAGTAGAAACAATTATCACCAGATAAGATTCATTTCAAACTTCGACTAAATTTTGACAAAAGGAAAGAATGAGAAAACAAATATTTGAATAAGTTGTCTACTTTAATGAAGTCTTTTAAACACAATAAGTTTCTCATATACTCTATATGAATTGCCATGACTGTCATTATTTGTATAGTAAATAAAATAGTGTGGATGTCTGCAAAGCCTTTAATATGATATAAGGACAGCGATTAGCTATGGCTTTTGGATATAATTTAAATTAAGTTAAGAGATATATTCCACTTCCAGTTGATGTTATTTATCCCTGATTACCTTCCCAGAAAACATTTCGGATCATGGACCAAAATAAGTGGATTTGCCATATTTGTGTCAATTCTGTAATGATAATAGTATAATGAGAGTAAATTTACATTTTTGGTGCTTGTATCATGGCTTTAAAACTCATGAGAATTTTAAAAGAATTTAAAAAGTGGATACACTTTTGAGGGATACCTACATTTATATGTACTAAGCATGTGAGAAGTAAGTTTTATAACCAAAATCAGACTTCAGTGCCTAATAGGATTTTTACCCTTCTTCAAGTTATCATTTCAGTTTACATTACGCTTAGAAATGTAAGTGCTATGCTATACTGCATTGACATAAATGTAATATTACTGGGCCCTTTTGTGACATCGTTCACATGTAGGTATTTTGACTGCATATTTTAAATCTTTAATCGATTTTATTGTAATTCAGCATAATCTAAAATCCAATTCCCCAATATATATGCTAAAGAAAACATTTATATGTAAATAGCCTGTTTAAAAATATAGTCAATATGTATTTATCAAAATCATTACTTTTTGATATTTGTGAATTAAAAATGATGATCTATACAAAAAACATCATAAATTATTAAAGTCATGCTATGATAGAAAGACACTTTCAACTAAAATTTAAAATTGAATTTAGTAGAACACGTTAATACAAATCATTCGTAATAAGTCAATTGATTTCTTAGCAATGACAAATACGATCGTTTGACTTTTACATTATTCTCAAATGTATTAATAACTATTTTCATCTTGATGAAAACTATTTTGATACTTATGATTTTCATGTGAAGATTTACATGTGCCATATTCCTCATTTTATATTAATTCCAACCAAATCTTCCTAGAATTGCAACTAAGTTGTTTTCTGCTTGAGTATTTTAGAATGAGACATCAATTAACTTAACAGCACTGAATTTTTAATTCAAAGAAAGGGAATTGACTTCAGCTAAGTCTAAAAACCGTTGTAGATTTTACTAATCTGTATATAATACTGGTAATAAATTTTTTATACCATTCTCAGAATAACAAGTAAGGGAATAAATATACCATGGTCAAATCCATTTCCTTTTTGTTGCATACTATAAGAAATGATTACTCCAAGAATAGTGGAAAATTTGACGAATAGAAACAAAATTAAACTCTAGAAGTATTTGAGTTGATAAGAATATAATATAATGTTTACAGAAGGAAAACACAAACACATATGATATAGACAAATATAAACGCATAAAAGAGAGATAAAAAACCAAAAAAAAAACAAAAAGGTGGGGGCAATTCACAACCAACTGCAACAATCAGCCACACATCACATCTTAGGGGTTAACTAAATGAAGCAAGTCAATATGATTGCAGCATTGCCATGGCTGATGGCGAGGCTAAGAGGCTGAAACAACCAAACACGCTCATGGGCATCACCTGAGAGTACTTTGCTCAAACTAACTATTATAGCTTCAAATATCAGGAAAATATGTTTTTGCGAAATATATGTGTTTATTTCTCAAATGGTCATTTTTTTTTGTACAATTTCCTCTTTGGTTTTGTATAATCTATTGCTCATGTAGCATTTAAAATGTATACTTGATAGCAAAATAAGTTGTTTAAAAAGAAAATGTCTAGAAAAAAAACAACAAAATTCAATAAATATCTTACAAAATAAATCTGGACATCTTTTATTCAAATGTGTTAAAACTCTGACATATTTAAAGTTCTAACAATTAGTCTAGTGTCATCACTGGGCCTTTCCTGGGATTGAGGTTATGCATGAGTATTACAATTATGCCAACATTTCTTTTCAGTTTATGCTATTGGATAAATTACACCTTGCCCTTCTGCAACGCTACTTTGACATGTATATTCTGCAATTTCACCTGTCAAGAGATTCTGAACCTGTATTTCGGAGTTATGATTATTTGTTTGTGAGTCTATTCAATAAAATATTTGTTATTTGTTAATGTTAGCAGATCACAGTCTCAGTGATATCCTCCTCATTGGACACAATTTGTTTCTAATATTTTAATGAAGTCCATTTTTAACCTTTTATCATTATTTGTAGTTCTTTTTCCTACCCGCAGTAAAAACTGCTTCAATTTAATATCATGTCAGTGAAGAGTCTTCAAATATCTCTTAGACTTTCCACTGACATGAAATTACATTCAAGCAAGATTGTAGTTTGTCTGTATATCAAGTATATTGTTTGACAAAATTTCTGTGCAGAAGCAGCTTTTCTCTGAAGTACTTACTGTTCCTCATTATGATTTTCTGATCGGTGGATTGGCAGTATCGGTAGAAGGTCGGATACCATGTTTTCCAGCATAGTTACGTCCCTTTACGATCTGAGTTCAAATCCCGCCGAGGTTGACTTTGCCTTTCATCCTTACGGGGTCAATAAAATAAAGTACCAGTAATGCACTGGGTAATTGCTGGCCTTGTGCCTAGAGTAGAAACAATTATGATTTTCTGATGACAACATGTTTTATTTTATGAGAATATTCTGAGGTAATTTGTCAGTTATGCTTATGTTTGAAGAAACAGTTTCTAATGCCACACCATATATTGCTGTTCACACGGAAGGCCACTCAGTGGAAGCTGCTGGCCAATTTTCCTATCTTGTATTAAATAAAGGTACTTCTGAAAAGGACATAAATAATAGGATTAAAACTGCCGACAATACATATGGTAGGCTCATATATTGGGTCTTTGAATATCATAGTCTCACTCACAAAACGAAAATCATTGTTTTTGAATCAATTGTTCTCTCAATACTGTATTATGCTTGTTAGACGTGGACCCTGTACTGTTGTGATTTAAAACTGTTAAAAAGATTTAAGCAAATGAGATTACATTGCATTCTTCAAATTAACTGGAAAGATCACATTACTCACATTACAAACAATGAGACCCTCTTCAAAGATTCTCTCCATAGCATTCAGATACAAAATATATATACTACTGACTATGCTGTGTAGGACATTGGAGAAATTATTATTACCTTGTAGTGCACAAATACCTTGTAGTGCACTAAAGCAGCATTTTAAAGATCAACTTAATTCATCTCTGATCCAAGCAGAATTCTGTTTAAATATTTAAGAGAAGTCAGCTGCACATGTAAAAACCTGAATCTGAGCTGTCTTCAAAGGTTCAAATGCCTTTGAAAAATCAAAAACTCCACGATGATCTATGAGCATCTTGTACAATATATGCTATTCTCTATCACATATAATGTTGAAAATAGCTGAATTTCGAAAAAAAAAAAGGGCTTGGAATCAAGCTCATATTCTCAACAAGGAGCCAAAACCCACTGTATACTTTCCTGCCAACAGGATTCATATCATTTTTCAGCTGTTGCACTCGATAGTGCATTCTTACCACATACATTGGACAATCAAGGAAATAGAACCTGTTAACTTTCTATGATGCTGTTCAATGCATGATATTGCAGCTCATTTAAACTTTGTAAATTGATATCAACATCAGCAGCATTGGTTATTGAATTCTATTAATGTCATCAATAATAGGCATGCATTCAGGTAATTCTAAGCATTCAGGTAATTCGACATTTTCTGAACACTATGTATTCTTCTTTTGTTCTGTTATCTGCTATGAAATCCTTAAATTACTACTCAAACTACTGGAATCACATCAGAGGATTACCTGGTGTATTTAGGGGACATATAATGACAAACAATTCTTTCAGTTAAGGAAATAATGTGACTTCAACTATTTTTTATACACATCACACATATTCCTCCATTATTTAGCAAATTTTCTTCTTTGAACTGTTGCTTTGTAAGTTATTTCTTTTATCTATAAATTAACACATTTATGGGCATACATCTCTAAAAACATTTGTATCAATTAATTTCTCTACACATCATTCAAACCACACATAGTTGAATGAAAGAACTTGAAGAAGGATATTACAGAAAACCATAAAGGCCATAAACTGTACTAATATATGTCTAATAACACAGGACAGCTAACCAAAATAAACCAAACATTAGATATCAATCATACATACAATGACAATTACATAACTCAGATCAAAGCTGATTTAGGCACAATTATATTGAAACTCATTGAAGCATATTAAGAGGAACATAGGTATAGAAACTGAGTAGAAATTGTATTAGGAAAAAATAATTGTTTCTACTTTTGGTACAAGGACAGAAATTATCCCCTGAAATTGTTGGCCATGTGCTTAAATCAGAAACCATAATTTGTATCTACTTTCATCTGCTCTTCTACTATGCACTAATTTAGCTTTAACTCCCCATCAAACAACTGACAGCTAAGTTTGACATTGTAGTTGATTTCTGAGCTAGACATACTAGGAGGTAACCCTGGTGCATGCATTTAATATGCTATTGTGTATATTTAATCTCAGAAGATATTTGCTGGCTAATCAAGTGATATTTGAAGTTTGTCCTAAACACTTTCCATCACATAGAATACAAAAATCTTGGCTATGTTAAAGACAACCTTATTTATTTATTCATTCATAATTTTCTACTAAACAGTGCTGTGTTGTGTTGTTGGAAACACTATGATACTTTGCTAACTGAAATTATTTGCTTTATATCGCAAAAATATATCTATCTGGCTGTAAAGACATTTGTTTCAATAATTCAGAATTAAATATGAAATTTTGAGTAACTTTTATACCTATACTAGCATGAAGTAAATTTATCTAAAATGGTAGAATAGAAAGAAAAGTTGTCAAAATATCTTCACAATGAAAGATTAATAAAAACGAACCAACGAGGAAATCAGAATTATGGCTGGAAATGATATTATAGAATGTGGTTTCTTGTTTAAATTTTATATTAAAGATTTATTTCATTATATCTATAGTATAAGCAATAGATACATGAAACCTATTCAGAACTTATGATATTTCAGTTAAAGAAGTGTTACTTAAGGGTAAATTGCTCATTTAATTGAATATCAATAACTGGGAAATAATATAATTTTCCTCCTTTTAATTTTTTCATAGAAACCATTCTCTACTTCATAATTCAAACAACTACTATGTATTGATTATTAAAGTTCTCAATTAAATGTATCTGAACAAAGGAAACTTCACATACTAAGCACATGAAATCTAGGCTCATTTGATTATGAAGATGTAACAATTTTCTTTTTTTAAACAATTATGTTATTGGATCATCCTATAAGTAATGTCAATATTATAACCAAATTTAAAAGAATGCAATCTGATAATCTGATATATATTTTTTCATTGCTATCAATGAGTCTATAAAGACTTTAAATTCCTTTCTCTCTTCCTAATTAAATAATAAATATTGATGCACAAAAATAAAACGTAAATTATCTTGGTCAGTCTCTTGGAAAATCTCAAAGTAAATAAATTGAGTTTTACTGTCCAATTTGATGGCAATTACAAAAGGGGCGTCTTCAAAAACAGCTGATGGAATATTCCAGAAATTACAGTATCAGCAATACCTATATTTATTCATAATACATGCAATATCTTAAATAATTTGGTAACACTATTTTTTTTCTATTTTCTATTTCAACTTATTAAGAACATTTTGTTAAATATATACCATAGAAAGAATCAGTTTGGACAATGCAAAATCCACTATTTCAGCTAACATCATGCATGACACCAGACTTGATAAACATTTCCAGGGACATAACCATCAGAAAATGATAGCCTATATAGGAATGGATACAATTAAATGTTTTCATCTTTACAAATGGCATTACTTATGAGATGTGTTAGTATATAAATGCGATATGTTTTTTTAAAATCTTTTTTTGGTTTTATGTCATGATTTGATGTCATTCCTTGTATTTTATGTGACTAAGTGCCTATTAAAGGAGCAATTTAGTAAGGCTTCAATGATGATATACTTCACAGTGCAGCTGAATCAAAAATAAACACGTATTATTATTGCTGCAAAGATGGCAACTCCGGTCAGAATATCTGCTCTCTAGAGATTTGTCATCAGAATCTAATACCATCAATTAATATGTCATCTATTTGAAGACAGTTCCCTTAGTAACAGTTTGTTGAATCACTATTAACAATTTATCATCAACTAGCTAATCCTATTAAACTTAGTTGTTAATGTTGTTCATTTCATTATTATTTTAATTGTTGTTAACACTGCTTCAGTTTGTCTAATCAGATTTCATCAGAGACTAATTTATGGGAAATACATTATTCTGAATCTCACAAAAAATTTTAATATTATGATTATTATTGTTGGATAGCACCCTGGTTAGCCTCTGTTCTACCAAATCTGTAATATGGAAGTAGGCAATCAAATATTGTTCAAGAACCCACAGGTTCTTATCTTCACTGTGCCAAAATGTCATTTTTAAAAACAGGAAAAAATATCTAACAATTAGATTTAACATTGCTTTTTTTGTCAAATTTAATTGTTAAATATTTTACTAGGACGCTGTTGTCCCCATGGCCCTTGCAAGAAGAAGAAGAAGAAGAAGAAGAAGAAGAAGAAGAAGAAGAAGAAGAAGAAGAAGAAGAAGAAGAAGAAATTTTACTTTATGTGTTTGAGCCAGTATATGAGAAATTAGTTAAACAACATTCAATGATTTGCTTTGATTGGCTTTTCAACAGCTGAGTATTTATATTTAATCTCCTGTGGGAAACATTAAACTGATACCTCAAAATTTAGATTGGTCATCCTAAACCTATTAATTTTACATAGCTTAAAATGCTTTTGTTTGTGTCATCAATTTCTATTGACAATTTGAAATGCTTCATTGTTCAATAGAAATTTAACTTGCTCAATATAACCATGTAGTGAAATGTCCATTAAACTCTCTAACGTCTTTAAAAATGAATAATTCCAGTTTTAATTTGTTAAACTTAGAACAATATATCCAATAAAAGTTTTCACTATCACCAAATGAAATATTGATCAAACTACGAGTTTTGAATCAAACTGACATTCAAAATAACATGTACCTGTAGTGCTAGATATGTAGATTGTTACTAAATAAGTGATCAACTAAATCTCTGTCAGGATTTTGCTCAATCATTATTACCAATAACCCTAACCATCCACAGCAATACCAGTTCAATTAATGAAAATAATTGTTTCTACTTTAGGCAGAAGGTCAGCAATTTGAAGGAGAGAGGAAAGTCGATTAAATTGACCTCAGTACATTACTGGTGCTTTATTTTATCGACATTGTAAGGATGAAAGGCAAAGCTACTCTCAGAAGAATTTTAACTCAGAACGTAAAGGGCCGTGACTCTATGCTGCGAAGCATGGTGTCCGACTCTCTATAGATACTGCCAATCCAACTAATGATAATAATAGACAAAATAACATGAATATTTCTATCATATGCTTCAGGATTCCATGGGTGACATAGATAGAAATCTCTATACTCCCAACTACACATACAAATATAAAAACACACAAAGTTATACACACTCCAAGAACATGGAATGTCCTTGGTAATGAAGTAGAGATTAACATGAATCTGTTGAAGAAATAATATAACAATATTTGCTTCTATTGCACGAAATGACCAAATAAAAATGTCAAGACAGACCATGGATTAAGTCTACCAAACCAAGCAGCAGACAAGAGCATGATTTGAATTTAGAATGCAGTGAGGTGAAATTATTCTGTAAGAAATAATCAAAATGCAAATTTAAGTGAAAGAAAAAATCAAGACAAAGAATGTAAGAGAGAAAAAAACAACTGAGTGAAATTCAGAGGCGGAAATAATATGTGATAGTATATGATAAAGGGTATTGAATTAGGCAATGACCTGGCGAAAAAACTTCAACAGACTGTCAAAATGAAATTTGATATCATGCATTTTGCCCCTTATGACTCAGGGGTGTTTTTTTTGTGTGTGTTTTCGTCACCTATATTTTTCTCCAATATCTTTCCACTTCATCTCTCATCGGGTTTTCTCTTTTTTCTCTGTATCTGATCATCAAGAACTGTATTCTTTTCTGCTCTCTCTCCCTTTTTATTTGTCTGTCTTTCTCTGTTATTTTTGAATCACAGGAGTTCAGCCAAAAGTTTAATTTCTCTGTGGCAAGGTATTGGCATATCTATATCTGTTACTATTTAATCTACAGCCTATCAAGGAACCTTTAGAATATAAGGCACTTTTAATAAACTGTCTGTGTTCATGTGTGTATATATATATGCATGCATGCATTCATACATACATGTGGAATGTTTGCAGGGCAAAGATCAGGAAGACCACAAATTACAGTAGCCCCCGATGCATGATGAGAAAAAATATGGGTATATTAATGAAGTAGGTTTTGACCACAAGCTCTGCATTTTCAGCTTTTGATATCTGTAAACTTGTTCATATATATATATATATATATGTGTGTCAAGTAAGAATATTTTCGAAACACCAAGCGGGTTTGAAATTAGAAATATAAGCTATCGCCGTATTTTGACTAAAGAAATTAAAGAAATTATTTAGCCTGATAGTGGTGTTAAGAACCCTCGGAGAAATGAAAAAGATGAGTATTGACATCAATATTCATCTTTTTCCATTTCTCCGAGGGTTCTTAACACCACTATCAGGCTAAATAATTTCTTTAATTTCTTTAGTCAAAATACGGCAATAGCCTATATATATATATATTTATATATATATATATAAACAAGCTGTAACTGCTTGGTGCTGCAGTCAGGAATTTACACATCTCTATACCCACTCTACATCTCCCAAAATATCGAGTACTCACATAATGAGTAGTCTCCTCGGCTCACCACTGCAGGCTCATATATATATATATATATATATATATATAAGGGTTAATCCCTTCTCACTGACTACAATATACTAGTTGTTATAGTTAATGTCAAAGACTTACCCTGTCATGGGCTATTTTTTTTTCAGGAATTTTGGATATCATTCAATATGTATATACCTCTGTCCATATATAAATGTGTGATTGGGTAGATATATGTGTATATGTGTATGTTTGTGTTTTATATACATAAATATTAACTTAGTAACATCACATCTCTCGCATGAAACATACTGATAGGAGAATATACTAACTACAGCCATATTTTGTACTTGGATTTACATATTTATCTTGTTAAGATATATGTATTTAGCTTTATTAAAGGAAAGCATTTAAAGGAAATAAATATATCATATTTCCTGTTTATAGGTAGTTTACTTAACAATAATAACAGCTGAGTAACAAGGAAATAACTATACAATTTAGCCCAAAGGGATCAATGTGTTGCAAAATACAAAACAATTGCTGAAGTACGAAGTAGCACTAGAATTACTGGTATTGTTATGCACAAATATATATATATTTTCAAGTCTACATTCTCTTATTAGTCTTACAGTGTATATATGGAAAGCTGGTATAAACTGATGATGACATATATATTCAGCTTGACACATATTGAGTCAAGCTGAATCTTCCTGAAAACTATATGAAGAGTGCACATGTCTAAATAATGCTCAGCCACCTAAGTGCTAATTACATGAGGACGCAGCTCTGTTGTTTGAATACTTGGAATACTCATAGTTGAAGCAGATGGAGGCCCGACAGCTTATATATATATATATATATATATCATCATCATCATCATCATCGTTTAACGTCCATGTTCCACGCTTGCATGGGTTTGGATGGGGGTTTTCCCACTTGAGGCAAGAGTGATTGTCTTGCTCGCATAGGACTGTCTGGCGGGTTTTCTACAGCTGGATGCCTTTCCTAACACCAACCACATTTACAGTGTGGGACTGGGAGGTTTTTACCGTGTTGCCTACACGGCCACATTACAGCGTGGACTGTGTGTTTTTTGTCGTGACACCTACACGATCTCATTTGTTTCGGCCTGGATGTTGTGGCACCAACATCACTTTGCATTGAAAGGGGCGGTGTGGATGGGGTGGGGGGTGTATTTTGTTAGAGATGCCTACTCACTGTAGTAGGTTTTATATATATATATAAATATATATATATATATATATATATACATACACACACACACACACACGCGTGAATATATATGTTTATGAGCCACTGTGTGTGTGTGTGCTACTGTGTGTGTCCCAATGTGTGTGTGTGTGTTTTATTGGAAAATGAGTGAATATATTTTGGAAATTTACATATCATATTTCCCATTTTTGTCACTTTCATGGTGATTTGGAGAAAAGAAATCATTTCACACACACCTAATGTTTGAAATTATAAGACTCAAATTGTTTGAAACTAGCTCCTTTTACTTGTCAAATTCCCTGCTTACACTTGAAATTTGAACCTAAAATTTATTTTAGAACAAGTTTAATTACATATTCATATGCAAATCGTTCTGTTTAACCCTTTAGCATTTACATTATTCTATATATACTATTGTAATTTTGTGGTAAAGGGTTTATCTTAGATAATTATTTCACATAAAATCGAATCTATGAGATTTTGATGTTATTTCTTTTAAGATCAATACCTTAACTTCAGTATGAGTGGCCAGTTACGGCTGGTTTGAAAAGAAAGGGATTAGAGAATTCTGGCTGGATATGGCCTGTTTATATGCTAAAGGGTTAAACAATTGATCATTTGCCAGAAAATCTGTAAACAGTAATTTTGCTTCTAACAATATTACAATTTTCTATTTGTTGAATATATATGGGAAATGAGGTTATAAACCTCTATTCAACTCAATAAGTAATTCATAAATGAATACCTCACGGAAATCAACAGACTCATGTATGAAAAGGTCAACAGGAACAATTGTTAGATAAAAATCAACATATGGAACACAAATGACATTGAATGCCACAAACAGCAATTTTAGTTATTATTTAAAAGAAATTTGTTTTATGTGACCATTGAGTTGACCTCACAGTATGAATAGTAATGGAAAATATTGTTTCAGTTCATATCAATTGAATCTACTAGCATTACCCTTTGAAAGAGAAAAGGTAATGGCCACCAGATCGAATGCCGTTTTAATTAGTCAATTTTTTTTATTTTACTTTGGCAAAGTATTAAAACAACGTGTATATGTGATATTAAAGCCTAAAGTCTGTTTCAAGCCTGTAGACTCATCAGGCCAGCGCTTATCACAGTTTCTGTGGCAATAAGCGACTGAGAATACAAGACATCCCCATGGCCAGGATGTCAGTCCATCACAGAGTTAAACTTTCTAGCTATTGCTGGTACTCCCCAAGGAGGATAGTTAATGTCCGTTTCATAGCAATTTGAATACATTGGTCTAATTAAATTAAGCATCTACCATCTGTTTGTATGTAAATTATTTTGATAAACATAATTCTAGTAAGATTAGGGAAATTGACATATTAATGTCAATTTCCCTAATCTTTTACAATAACAATCTATGTTAAAATCACCTGAATTATTGTAATGACTTCTACACAGTAATGGCGCCAGTATTAAATACAAGTTATTAAAGACTATATTATATACTGCAGCTATTTAATTGGATAGTTTGTTTATATTAACAGAAAGTGGTACCAATATATACTTTTTGTTTCCAAATGTATAAAGAATACATAGGAATGGCTATGAAATTTCCAATAAAATACACGTCTATTATACCATATATGCAAGTGCAAACATATGGAGATAAGATGTTTTAAAGGAAACATTCATATTATTCCTTCTAGGAATTGGTAGTATCGGTAGAGGGTCGGACATGATTACCAGCATAGTTATGTCCCTTTACATTCTGAGTTCAAATCCTGCCAAGGTTAACTTTGCCTTTCATCCTTACGGGGTCGATAAAATAAAGTACCAGTAATGTACTGGGTAATTGCTGGCCTTGTGCCAAAAGTAGAAACTATTATTCCTTCTATGTACACACATGAATTATTTAGACTGTGTGATAGTCAAATGAATTTGGGCCTAATGACTGGCAGATTTTTTTTCTCTTAATCAACAATGGTTTTCATTCAACTAAACATGTCTATATTTTATCAGTTTGACAGCTGGAAACTTTAATCAATGTAGGTAAGCAGACAGTCCATTGTTGAAAGGCAAAAGCCTTGCAATGAGATATTTTTCCTGAATGCTTAAAGAATATTTTCTGTAATAGTAACCTGAAAATTAGCTAAGAAAAAAAAAAAAAAAGAGCAAAAGAAAATCAAACAAAAAACAGGGAAATAACGAGAAAGCACACTCATGCATAATTATTCCTTGTGTAGTTCTTTACATTTGTATTCAGTCTTTCCATCACCCAAGACAAAAGGCAGACATAATAAATTGTCAAAAGAAGGTGTTTAACATGACAAAATAATTGTTTATACTTTTGACACAAGGCCAGCAATTACGCAGTACATTACTGGTACTTCATTTTATTGACCCCCGTAAGGATGAAAGGCAAAGTTAAGCTCGGCAGGATTTGAACTCAGATCATAAAGGGACGTAACTCTATGCTTCAACGCATGGCATCCGGCTCTCTACCAATACTGCCAAATGATTTTTTTCTAGATTATGTTTCATTTTATTAGAGTCTATTCACACCAAACTGGTCAACTTTTGTGTTTTCCATTTTTGTCAAATATCCAGTCATTTGGTCACTTATACAATTTTCCTTATATACTTCCAAATTTTCGTTTTTGTTTTATAACATTCGCTCTGTATTATTTTCTGTAATAACTATATTCTCATACATGTATAATATAATTATTTTCTGTGTTTTTCTTCTTTCTTAACCAAGAATATACATGCACACACACATGCATGCATGCACGTGCACATATATACAAGTATGTATGTAAAAAAGGTTAAGACCATCTTCATTCATGAATGTCCATGGTAATTGCACCTAGAAAGTTCCTCTCCAAGACATGAGCCTAAGCAAGTTTGTTTGTGAAAAATCAACGGTCACTCATGCATGTCACCAATAATGTCCAAAGGAAAGTCAAAGGCTGATAGAGCTTGCCATCAGTGACATCACAACTCATTTTTTCAGCTGAGGCAACTGGAACTACCTCAAATAAAGTGTCTTGCTCAAGGGCACAGCACACTGCCCAGTCTGGAAATTTGAACTCCCAACCAAAAGATTGTAAAGCTTAATACTCTAACCAATACACACACAGACACACATTATATGTATATATATATATATATATATATATATATATATATATATATATATATATATATATATATATATATGTGTGTATGTATATATATAAAGTCGGTGTTAGAAAGGGCATCCAGCCATAGAAAACCTGCCATATACAGTCCTATATGAGCGAGACATGGTCACCCGATCAATATTGCCTCAAGTGGAACAATTCTTGTCTAACCCATGCTACCATGAAAGATAGATGTTAAACGATGATGATGATTATATTACTCTTTTACTCTTTTACCTGTTTCAGCCATCCGGCTGAGGCCATATGTCAGTGTACAGGGTAAATGCAAGAATCATTAAACTCAGACTAGTCCTGAATAAAACAATTACCACAATAATATCAGCTTACGTACCCCAATCGGGGCTGTCAGACGAACTTAAGGATAGGTTTTACAAGTCCCTAATGCACACTACTGCTCTAACAGATGACAATGACTTCCTAATCATTGCAGGAGATTTTAACGGACACGTAGGTAAACACTGCGATGGCTTCAATAGAGTACATGGAGGCCATGGGGTTGGCACAAGGAATGAGGAAGGATTCAGACTTCTAGAATTCTGTGACGCCAATGACATGTCGATATGTAACACAAACTTTAAAAAACCCAACAACCACCTGATCACCTATAGATCAGGGGAGCAATCTAGTCAGTTAGATTTTATCCTCATCAGAGGACGTGACAGTGAGGAATGTACATCCCAACATAGCTTAGTTGTCAGCGACCTCACGGTCAGAACTAGACGAACCCGGAAACAGAGGCCAACCTGGAGAAGAAAGATCTGGAAGCTGAAAGTCCCTTCAACCAGTGACAGATTTAAAGATATATTACTCAACGCCTATGACAGTAAAGAAGAACAGATAGAGACATTTAATGTAGAAGAGAACTGGGAGTTCCTAAAAAATAATTTACTAGAGGCGACGGATGAGGTCTGTGGCTGGAGTAAGACCTCAAGCAGGAGGAGAGTGACTTGGTGGTGGAACAATAAGGTAGATGAAGCAGTTAAGGCCAAGAGACAGGCATGGAAAGAATGGAAGAACGGGGGGAGCAGGGTACATTACATAGAGACCAAGAGGGAAGCTAGGCGACAAGTATACTTAGCTAGAAGGGAAGCAGAGGATAAAAAATTCAAGCATGTTTTGCAATGTGAGGACCAGAAACAGGAGGTATTCAAGATTGCGAGGCAGTGTGTCAGAGATAGTTGGGATGTCATTGGAGAGAAGTGTATCCGGAATGATAAAGGTGAGCTTGCCCTCACAAGTGCTGAGAAGAAAGATGCATGGAAGAGTCATTACTAAATGAGGAGAATGCATGGGAAGAAGAGACCCTACCCCAAGTAGACCCTATAGAGGGACCAGCAGTACAAGTCAGCAGCAGCGTAGTAAGTAAGGCAATCAAAGATATGAAGAGGGGAAGGCAACCGGTCCATCGGGTATAGCTGCCGAGATGCTGAAGGCATCTGGGTCTGTAGGTCACACTATAACCTCACGTATCGTTAACCAGGTAATACTAGAAGGTGCCATACCAAAAGATTGGTGCAGTAGCATCATTGTCAACTGCTACAAAGGTAAAGGCGATGCACTAGATAGAGGAATCTATAGAAGTATAAAGTTGATGGACCAGGTCATGAAAGTAACAGAAAGAGTTATAGCACAGCTGATTAGGGACCGGGTGAAAATAGACGAGATGCAATTTGGGTTTGTACCAGGAAGAGGCACCACTGATACCCTCTTCCTTGTGAGTGAGGCAATTACAGGAAAAGTACCTAGCTAAAAGTAAGCCACTCTACTTGGCATTTGTCGACCTTGAGAAAGCCTTTGACAGAGTTCCACGTGCTGTAATCTGGTGGGCTCTTAGAAAACTAGGAGTAGATGAATGGCTTGTGAAAGCGGTACAAGCCATGTATAGGGGAGCAGTCAGCAAAGTTAGGATTAGCAATGAGTATAGCGAGGAATTTAGCGTACAGGTTGGGGTCCACCAGGGCTCTGTTCTTAGCCCTCTCCTGTTCATCATAGTCCTGCAGGCAATAACGGAGGAGTTTAAGACCGGATGCCCATGGGAACTCCTGTATGCTGATGACCTCGCACTCATAGCTGAATCTATGGTAGAACTAGAGAAGAAATTCCAAACTTGGAAGCAGGGACTAGAAAGAAAGGGTCTCAAAGTCAACATGACAAAGACTAAGGTCCTTGTAAGTAGACGAGAAAACAGAACCCAGATCCCCTCAGGGAAATGGCCTTGCTCAGTATGTAGGAAAGGTGTAGGTAGGAACTCCATTCTCTGCCCCAAATGCAAACAATGGGTACACAAGAGATGTAGCGGGATCTCAGGAAGCTTAATTAAGAATGTAGGATTCACATGCAGCAGCTGTGCTGAGACAGCAAGCAGCAAACAGCCACAGGAAACAAGTACCACCAATCTCTGGGAGGGCCCTGTAGAAACAGTAGACAGCTTCTGCTACCTAGGTGATCGAATTAGCAGCGGAGGTGGGTGTTCAGAAAGTACAATAACTAGGGTAAGAACGGGATGGAAGACGTTTAGGGAACTACTACCACTGCTAGCTGCAAAAGGCTTCTCCCTCAGAATGAAAGGCAGACTGTATGATGCATGTATCCGAACAGCGATGTTGCATGGTAGTGAGACCTGGGTGCTGAAGGTGGAAGACTTACGTAGATTAGAGAGAAACGAAGCCTGCATGCTCCGATGTATGTGTAACAGTAATATACGTGAACGACAAAGCATAAATGAATTGAGAGAGAGACTGAGCATAAGAGGAATCAAATGCTGTGTGCAGGAGAGGCGGTTGCGCTGGTATGGACATGTGATGCGTATGAAGGATGACAGCTGCATAAAAAGGTGCAGAGCACTAGAAGTCAATGGAAACCACGGAGTGGGGAGACCCAAGAAGACCTGGGATGAGGTGATAAAAGCCGACCTTACCCAATTACACCTCTCAAAGGCGATGACACACAACCGTGACCTCTCGCGTCACGCAGTAATACAGAGTACCCGACCTCCCATGGGTACAAGCTGAAGCATATAGACAATATGCCCCCACACCCCCCACCGCAAGGTGGTCGTGGAGGTGCCACGGCAAAAAAGCACCCAGCCCACACTGTAAAGTGGACGTGTAGGTGCCACGAAAAAGCACCCAGCACTCACTGTAAATGAGGTTGGTGTTAGGAAGGGCATCCAGCTGTAGAAATCAAGCCAAATCAGTTCCTGTATGAGCAAGGCATGGTCAGCCGACCAGACACTGCCCACAACAGGACAACCCGTCTAACCCATGCTAGTGTGGAAGAACGGACGTAAAACGGTGATGATGATGATGATGATGATGATATATATATATATATATATATACACACATATATATGTTCAGATTGAGTGTTGGTTTTAAACACCAGCTATGTGTGTTTCTAATGTTGTTGTTAAGAGTTGCTACTAGTCAATTTGCAAAGGATGCAAAAGCTGTAAAAGAACAAAATTAGGATTGCAAATAATGTAATTTACATCAGATAGAAAAACAAAGGAAGGAAAGTACTTGATAAAAATGATGAAATCGGAAATTATGATCATTTGCTGTGATAGAGTTAAGAGATTATAGATCTGAAAATAAATGACAAGCACTAAGGAAATATTATCTCCTGTAATAACTTAGGACATAGTTAAAATGCAGTGAACAGAGAAAAATTCATAACAGGTTTTTTTTTTGTTTCTATCTTTTATTCATTAACATGTATTTCTGAGTGTTTTGGTTTTAAAAAAGTCTTTAGTTTTTTTTTTCATGTCAGTTTTCTATCAGTTTAAGCAATAAAATAATACACCTCCAAGATAAAACCCAAACAAAATGTCTCGGAAATCTAAAATTGCTTAGATATGTCAATAATCTTTGCATTTTATAAGTGTGATCATGAGAATATCAAAATTCTATGTCTGGATGCAAATTATTCCAAAAATATTTACAAAACATATTTATAAAATAACTTCAGGGCTGTATTGTTTCTGTAGACAAAATTATGCTTCATTTCTTGATAGAATTAAGGAGTGATATTGCTAAGTGAAATTTTCACGTTGGTTTAAGCAATGTATGAACTTACAAATAAACTATAATTCAGCAGCAGCAGTAGTAGTGTTATTGTTACTACTTATTGGGAAAACAAAATGCCAGGGTTAAAATGATATTATGCAAAATATAAGCTCTACATCAAACAAGAAAACTGTACATAGGAGAATCACCAGTGTTAAAATGACTATTGTAACTTTACATTATTTGCATCAACCTCGAGTTTACACCTCAAAAATTTGACATGTTAGCCCAATTCAGCTTACAATAGACAATTGTAAAAACAATGCAATCAGATATGTATTGTTTGCCAACAAAATACTCAAAGAAAATTGAAAAAACAAGATTTTATGATGCCCATTCATTTTTTAAAAGACAGGTGAAGCAAATAAGATGAGAAGGCAACAAAGGGCAGCCAGCCTCAGTCTCTAGAGCAGAGGTTCTCAAATCCTTTTTTTGCAGATTTTCTATGATTTGCAGATTTTCAAAAGAAGAGAAATTACCTAAACATCTTTAGGTGTTTTCACCGTGCAATTGATAAGGTAAGTAATTTACAAGAACACTTCAGAATAGATAATATGCTGATATACAAAAATGGGACAGGCTGTTGATATGATTAAGATTTTATTGGTACCAAATGCTGTATTTAAATCACAACCAATACATGCTAATGGACCTTTTGGAATGAAAGAGTTTTGATATATGGATGAAGTGGATAAGAAAAGTGATGATGATGATATTTTTTTACTATGCCCAAGATGCAAATTTAAAAGGGAGGTAATATCCAGTGTTTGTCATCAATATATCGATGCTATATATTATATTTTCTGCAGAATGACTGGAAGGAATCAAGCATTTGTTTGGATTTTAATTCTGAACTGCAAGTGATTAAATACATGTTTAAAATACTAACACAATCCAATTTTCATATATAAGCCTTCACCCATCATCTCTGATATTTAATGACTAGAAATGAAAGTAAAACCAAGTGTGTTTCAATAGCTAAGGTAGAATGGTTTCCACATTATTAACGTATATTTATCGGAGGTGTTAAGAAAGGAAATTTGGTAAGAAATCCTTATAAATGCATTTAAACTGTAGCGGATATTTCAAATTACTTAAATATTTTTCAGAAAGTGTGATCTAAATGTATCCACAAAATAATATTAGAAATACTGTTTGTCTTATAAGATTATTTATATAGCTATGAATATTTTACCTCATATTTTTCTTCTTATTCTATGAAATGATATACTTCATCACATACAATGATACATTTATCTCACTTGAAGCCTAATGGGATATGTTTTTATCTGTTGAATTAGTGCAAGGTTTAAAATTTGCATATTTTCAGAAAAATAAAATGCCTTTTAGATTCATGAAAAGTTTCCACCAATCCTGTCTTTTTTTTTTTACATAAATTTAAGCTTATCATTAAAATGATAAGATGGCAAAAGAATTACCTACAGAGAACATATATATCACTCGATATGCAAATTAAGCTGCTCAGCCGTTAATATGCATAAGTATATACTTTCAGACGTTCCACCATCTGGCAGGAAGGTATATGATGCTGACGATAGCTAATAAGCTTGAAACTAGTACATCGTTCCTGCATCAGTGTTGAACAAAAAGGTGACGTGGTTGTCTAAACACGGTACAGCGTAATTCGGGCTGTTTTTTTACAAACAAACCGAGTATTATAATAAATGTTCAGTAAACTGATACATGCATATATATATATATGTGTGCATGTATGTATATATATACATACTACTGTACGTCTGTATACATATATGTATGTACGTATACATACATATATACTTACATTTAAGTAAGTGCCGTACTCAGAGTGAGAAATGAAATTTCGTTTCATTCTATTTATCGTTTTCGGTGCGCCCGGCCGACTGATGCAATATGCAAATTAGGCTGCTCAGCCATTAATATGCATAAGGAAAGTATATACTTTCAGACGTTCAACCATCTGGCAGGAAGGTATACGATGCTGACGATAGCTAATAAGCTTGAAACTAGTACATCGTTCCTGTGTCAGTGTTGAACAAAAAGGTGACGTGGTTGCCTAAACACTGTACAGCGTAATTCGGGCTGTTTGTTTGTTTACAAACAAACAAACCGAGAATTATAATAAATGTTCGGTAAACCGATACATGCATATATATATATGTGTGCATGTATGTATATATACATACTACTGTACGTCTGTATACATATATGTATGTATGTATACATACATACTTACATTT
Source organism: Eledone cirrhosa (assembly GCA_964016885.1). NCBI lineage: Eukaryota > Metazoa > Mollusca > Cephalopoda > Octopoda > Eledonidae > Eledone > Eledone cirrhosa. The sequence goes on from OZ024746.1 coordinate 46,529,785, forward strand.
AAGTAAGTGCCGTACTAAGAGTGAGAAATGAAATTTTGTTTCATTCTATTCCATTCATATATATATAGTTTATCACCTTTTACAAACAAAAAATAAAATTTTGTCTGTTTTGTAAACTCCCTTTATGATATAGTCACACTATAATATTTTGTTTTTAAATCATTTTAGGGTCTTTTCTAAAATCTACATTGGCTAAGCTTAAAACATTACAGAGGACTTTTAAGTTGCTGACTTTTGATTATTTTCTGAGGTCATTTTCTATCAGGGGCATGATCATCACACTTTTCATTTTCTTGATCCTCCAAACTCTGTAGAATTAAATCACTTAATGAAGCATATGACTAATTAATTATTGAATCAGTGAGACATTTTCTATAGTGTTGATTAGCCAGCTAGAAATAGTAACTAGATCTCTCTCATTTGAATCACATATCTTTAAAAGGCAGCAGTACAACTTGTATAATGTATTGTGAGTGAAATAAAAGGGTAAGATGATCAAAGCTGAAAAATGTTTAATCATAAATTTGATAATTAAGGCTGACATAGGGTTGAATAACTTCAACACATTAATAATCACCTTCATTTATTATGGTTGGCATAGATTCAACTTGTTTGCAAGTCTTAGTCCTGTAACTGGTTATTGCACTTGTATGAAATAAATTGGATGTTGATTAATAGATTTCATGCATTGCCGCCATTCTTTCAATTTTATTATCTATTTTTCTGAAAATTCCATATTCAGATTGTTAAAATGTTATTGACGCCTAACTCTATACATCTATAGTTCTTCATCAAATATGAATCTTTTCAGCCATTACAAAACTAAATTTTTGAGATGCATCAGCTAACATCTAATGATGCATCTTTCTTAGATTTTACCATTATCTCATTGTAATTGATCAGTACTATAAACCATCTTACAGTCTGACACAGTAACCTAATTCTGAACTTCTACAAAGCTTAAAGCTGTTAATTCAGAGAAAGAAAAACAATTTTATGGATTTCATTTTGTACAATGACATAAGCAATGTAAGAGCTAAGAAATAACTTCATATTTGCATTGTAGCTAGGCTACAGACTAGGTTTATCAAATGCCTTCACTATTTTGTGGAATTTGTTCAAACTGGACAACATAGAACTCTTTTGATTAAATACAAGACTAAAGTAAATTGACTTGTGAAAATCATGTCCATTCTTTTTATTGAAAAACAAAGTTTAAATAAACAAAATAGACATAAGGGAAATTTCAATAAATATTAAAACTTATTTTAGTGTTAGATTTTGATTTAAATATATTTTTTATTGAGATTATTCAATTTTTTTTTCAATATTTATTTAATAATTTCCTTAAGAAAATTAATATCAGTTACATGATAAAGTAGATATGGTATGAAACAGATGCCCAGGAGAGTAGTAAGCACTATGAGAACACTTGATATCAATTCTACAAAATGTTCGAACAATTCCTTAGGTTTCCTAGGTGAGCTAGTTAGCAGTGTAATAGCTAGAAAGAAATGAAGCAGAATGCTTGATTGGTGTGCGATTTTAATGTACAGGAATACTAGCTCTTTCAACTGCGCAGAGGGCTCTATAGAAATAGTGGACAGCTTCCGTTACCTGGGTGACAAAATCAGCAGTGGGGGAGGGTGCTCTGAAAGTACAGTAGCTAGAGTCAGAACTGGATGGAAAAAGTTCAGAGAGCTTACACCACTATTAGCCGCTAAAGGGTTCTCCCTAAAAATGAAAGGCAGGTTGTATGATGCCTGCATACGAACAGCAATGTTGCATGGCAGTGAGACCTGGGCATTGTGTGCAGAGGATATACGCAGACTAGAGAGGAACGAAGCTTGCATGCTCCGCTGGATGTGTAATAGTAATATACGTGAACGGCAAAGCATAAACGAACTAAGGAAAAAATTAGAAATAAGAGGGATCAGATGTTGTTTACTCGAGAGAAGGCTACGTTGGTATGGACACGTGATGCGCATGAAAGACGATAGCTGTATAACAAAGTGCAGGGCAATAAAGATAGACGGTAGCCACGGAATAGGCAGACCCAGAAAAACCTGGGACGAGCTGATAAATTCCGACCTCACACACTTACACCTCTCCAAGACAATGTCACTGGACCGAGATCTTTGGCGGTACTCAGTAATAGAGAAGACCCGCCTTACCTAAATACATAGTAAAACCTACTACAGTCAGTAGGCATCTCTAACAAAATACACCCCCGTCCCACCACCCCTACCCCATCCACACCGCCCCCTTCTATGTAAAGTTATGTTGGTGCCACACCATCCAGGCTGAAACAAATGAGATCGTGTAGGTGTCACGACAAAAAACACAGTCCACGCTATAATGTGGCCGTGTAGGCAACACGGTAAAAACCTCCCATTCCCACACTGTAAATGTGGTTGGTGTTAGGAATGGCATCCAGCTGTAGAAAACCCGCCAGACAGTCCACGCTGTAATGTGGTCATGTAGGCAACACGGTAAAAACCTCCCAGACCCACACTGTAAATGTGGTTGGTGTTAGGAAGGGCATCCAGCTGTAGAAAACCTGCCAGACAGTCCTATGCGAGCAAGATAATCACTCTTGCCTCAAGTGGGAAAACCCTCGTTCAAACCCATGCAAGCGTGGAACACGGACGTTAAACGTTGATGATGATGATGATGATGAGGAACATTGAAGCACAAGTGAGTAAGAAAACACTTGTGATGAGTATGGAGGATGAAAGCTGTATAATGAAGTGTAGGTCACCCAAATTACATAGAACTTGTAGAAGAGGTAGATGCAAGAAGTACCGAAATGAAGGAGTGAAAAAGGATCTCATAATGCTGAGAATCACAAATGAGATGACATATGACCACAATCCTTAGTGGCATACAGTGCTGGAGAACTAGCCAATGAAACATAGGTAAACAAGCCTTGAAATTATGGTAGTGATAGAAGCTGGCAGATATAATACATCTACATTTGGGTCTTAAGCCTAATAGGTATCTAAGACTCTACAAGCCACAACCAACTCTTTGAAAACCCCCCTCATCTTAGATGTTCCCTCACCCACTTTCCTATTCACTGCACCATACCAGCCATGTAATGAGGGAAATCATTAAACATGTTTATACCCAATTTCCCCAGCTTTATCTCACTATCTACATCTCTCTTCCATCATGACAACTATGTATGAAGAACTGCACAAAATCTGCTTGTATCTGACATATCCTAGCATTATCATTTTCTGCGTCCCTTCTTCCAATGCCACTTTTTATTGTTATCCAGCACTCTCTTGCACCATCACACAGAAGTGCATGAGTGAGAGAACCCCTGTTCTATAGCTAGCCTACCACCATTAATAATAATGCTATTACTGATAGTATTATCATTATTATTATCAACTCACAACATTTCAATATTTTAGAACATCATTATTATTTTTCTTTAGATCACATATTCTTGATACCACTTCTTATATATTATAATATGTTATATACAGATACATGCATTTCACCTACCCTACAATTCCAGTATTTATTTGTTTGTGTACTAACTCACTTATTTAGTTCTTTACTCACCTACATTTAAATACCATCTTCCTATGTACACCCAAACATTCTTACTCTTACTTCTGTTCCCCACCCCCTCATGGACACTAGATTTTCTCTTTTGGTGTTTTCTTCTTTTCTTTGTACTGCCTCCTTCTTTTCTGACCACTGCCACCCTCCTGCTCCTCCTGTTCCACTAGTGCATCTATCCATCTCTTGAATCTCACCCAACACCCTCATATCGCCACATAAACACAAAAGTGTCTATGAACCAGCCAAAACACCACACCACCGCCACCTCCATCAAGTGATATACCCTACTATCATTCTTTCATCTCCTCAACCCCTTTCTTCCTTCAAAATTCTTCCGCTCACCTATCCCATATACCTAAACATTTTTTCTTGCAAAACCACCAATCAAAATGAAGTAAAACCGACCAACATAAATTAATGAGAACTGATATGTATTTTTTCAAATATGTAAGGGAATAGTTCTGTCATTACCATAACAGAAGTCCCACAAGTTTTTGATTCCAGAGTCAGGCCAGATAGATACAGATCAAGCCTTGAGCTGTTAAATCATGAAAAATGAAATAAATGAAATGACGATCTAACACCACATCCTTTTTATTATTATCATTACACTCAAGGGCGGTGGATTGGCAGTATCGGTAGAGGGTCGGACGCCATGCTTTGACGTATTGAATTACGCCCCTTTCCATTCTGAGTTCCAATCCCGCTGAGATTAACTTTGTCTTTCATCCTTACGGGGTCGATAAAATAAAGTACCAATAATGCACTGGGTACTTACTGGCCTTGTGCCAAAAGTATAAACAATTATTATCATTACACTCTGCTTTGTACAACACCATTGAAGCTACGCATTGAGTGCCCACCTTGGTGAACCTACAGTAACTGGACATTACAATCATTAAACTCCATTCATCATCATCATCATCGTCATCACCACCGCCACCGCCACCACCACCAATATCATCATCATTTTACGTCTGCTTTTCCCTGCTTTCAAGAGTGGGACGGGAACTGATTCTGGCTTGATTTCTACACCTGTATGCCCTTCCTAACACCAACCTCATTTACAGTGAGCGCTGCGTGCTTTTTTTGCCGTGGCACCTCCACGACCACTTTGCAGTGGAATGATAGTGACCCCAGTCCCTATCATCTCGTTTCTACAGCTGAGTAAACTGGAGCAATGTGAAATAAAGTGTTTTGCTCAAGGAAACAACACATCACCCAGTCTGAGAATTGAACTCACAACCTTTCGATTGCAAGGCCAATGCTGTAACCACTAAGCCATGTGCCTCCATATATATATATCTGTAACTCTGTGTTGAGCAGAGTTATGGGCCGGAAGTTGCCTATGTCATCCCCCTTGTTCTCGTCCTTCCTGACTAACGTGATTACGCCCTTGGTCACAGAACTGGGAATTCTCCCGTTCTGCTGCCAGCTGCAGTAGACCGCTTTCAGGAGACCGGAGACAAAGTCCGGCCTTGCTACGTAAAATTCGTAGGGTAGACCGTCGAGACCTGGAGATTTGCGTTTTCTGCATTGGCTCAGCGTGTTCTCTATCTCAACGGCCGAAATCGGCCTTTCACAGAACTTCGCGTCGCTGTCCGAGAGTCGCGGTAGGCCATCGAGGTCATCATCATCATCATCGTTTAACGTCCATGTTCCACGCTTGCATGGGTTTGGATGGAAGTTTTCCCACTTGAGGCAAGAGTGGTTGTCTTGCTCGCATAGGACTGTCTGGTAGGTTTTCTACAGCTGGATGTCCTTCCTAACACCAACCACATTTACAGTGTGGGACTGGGAGGTTTTTACCGTGCTGCCTACACGGCCACATTACAGCGTGGACTGTGTGTTTTTTTGTCGTGACACCTACACGATCTCATTTGTTTCGGCCTGGATGTTGTGGCACCAACATAACTTTACATTGAAAGGGGCGGTGTGGATGGGGTGAGGGTGTGGGACGGGGGTGTATTTTGTTAGAGATGCCTACTGACTGTAGTAGGTTTTACTTTGTATTTAGGTAAGGCGTGTCTTCTCTATTACTGAGTGCTGCCAAAGATCTCGGTCCAGTGACATTGTCTTGGAGATGTGTAAGTGTATGAGGTCGGAGTTTATAAGGTGGTCCCAGGTTTTTCTGGGTCTCCCTACTCCGTGGCTACCGTCTATCTTTATTGCCCTGCACTTTTTTATACAGCTGTCGTCTTTCATGCGCATTACGTGACCATACCAACGTAGCCTTCTCTCAAGTAAACAACATCTGATCCCTCTTATTTCTAATTTTTCCCTTAGTTCGTTTATGCTTTGCCGTTCGCGTATATTACTATTACACATCCAGCGGAGCATGCAAGCTTCGTTCCTCTCTAGTCTGCGTATATCCTTTGCACACAATGCCCAGGTCTCACTGCCATGCAACATTGCTGTTCGTATGCAGGCATCATACAGCCTGCCTTCCATTTTTAGGGAGAACCCTTTAGCGGCTAATAGTGGTATAAGCTCTCTGAACTTTTTCCATCCAGTTCTGACTCTAGCTACTGTACTTTCAGAGCACCCTTCCCCACTGCTGATTTTGTCACCCAGGTAACGGAAGCTGTCCACTATTTCTATAGAACCCTCTGCGCAATTGAAAGAGCTAGTATTTTGTGGGCTCTTGCTGCTACTTATTGCACCAGAGCACCGGCCACATGTAAAATCTATGTTCTTAGTTAGCTTACCTATGATCCCACTACATCTTTTATGCACCCATACTTTGCATTTGGGACATAAAATGGAGTTTCTACGTACGCCTTTCCTACACAGTGAGCATGGCCATTTCCCGGAAGGGACCGGCGCCTTATTTTCTTTCCTACAAACTAGAACTTTAGTCTTAGCCAGGTTAATTTTAAGGTCTTTTGATTCTAGGCCGTGCTTCCATGTTTGGAATTTCTTCTCTAGCTCGGCCATTGATTCAGCTATGAGCGTTAATCATCTGCGTATAGGAGTTCCCATGGGCAGCCGGTCTTGAACTCCACTGTTATAGCCTGAAGGGCAATAATAAATAGTAGGGGGCTAAGAACAGAGCCCTGATGAACACCAACTTTTACGCTAAACTCTTCACTATATTCGTTGTTAATTCTAACCTTGCTGACTGTTTCTTTATACATGGCTTGTATAGCTCTCACAAGCCATTCATCAACACCTAGTTTTCTAAGAGCCCACCAGATAATGGAACGGGGGACTCTGTCGAAGGCTTTCTCCAAGTCGACGAAAGCTAAGTATAGGGGTTTACTTTTAGCTAGGTACTTCTCCTGTAGTTGTCGTACAATGAAAAGAGCGTCTGTGGTACTTTTGCCTGACACAAACCCGAACTGCATTTCATCTAGATCGATTCTCTCTCTGATTAGTTGCGCTATTACTTTTTCCGTGACCTTCATGACCTGGTCGATTAATTTAATGCCTCTATAGTTACTCCTATCTAGGGCATCTCCTTTACCCTTGTAGCAGTTAATGATGATGCTGCTACGCCAGTCCTTCGGAACAACCCCATTCTGTATGACTTGGTTTACTATCCGGGTGACCATGGTGTGTCCCACCGTTCCAGAGGCTTTCAGCATCTCAGCAACTATTTCCGAAGGCCCAGCCGCCTTACCCGTCTTCATATGAACCAAAATCCATAGCCCCTCACGGCGTGCCGCCCTGCCCAAACAGTTGAGCAATGTGCCGCTGAAAAGCCGCGCACATTTGCTTCGGCTCACGTATCACGCGTCCATCTTGGTCCTTCAAAGACCGAATCGTGGACTTGTTGCCACTTTTCCCCTCCGTCACTCAGGCCCAGCTAACAGCTTTGGCTCCCACGTTTCCCAGAGCACATATTTTGCTTCTGACAATGCAGCCTTCATGCTTTGCATCGAAGAACTGGTCCAAGGCCGTTCTCGTCGCTAGCACGCTGGCTACGTTGCCACTCCTAAGTGCCTCTTCTACTTTATCTACCAGGTCCTTTTCGGTCTTATTTCTATCTAACACTAATTATTTACTAAAACCTATCGAGTCTAATCTAACTGCCCTCTTGAGAGAGTACCACCATCTGTTGTTGACAATGGCCCCCGTCTTGTGCTGCTTAACTAAAGTGCTAATCCGTCTACTGTAGGCTTTGCATGTCGGTAACAACAAGTTCAGCTTCCAGTAGCTGGGTCCCTGTCTATGGGTTTTGTCAAGGTTGACTAAGCAGGTCACTAATTTGTGATCTGAATAGGCAACCATGAACATTTGTGGACAGCTTAACATATCCCTATCCTTCTTTCTAACTAGAACCCTATCTAGGTACGATCTATATATATATATATATATATATATATATATATATATATATATAGAGAGAGAGAGAGAGAGAGAGAAAGAGAGAGAGAAAGAGAGAGCTATGTGTATGTATGTATATATATATGTGTATGTATATATATGTATATATATGTATATATATATATATATATATATATAAAAACTATGCCCCTCACAGTTGTGTAGCATGTACCATGCTTAAGCTACAAGATTTAGGTAAACTTGCAGTTCTGAGTCGACACAGACACATCTGCCCTTCTTTACTTTGGTCCAGTAAAACCTCAAACTTCTGGAAACTACTCAGCTTGTACTTTCTTTATTGACTCCAAAAGAATGAAAGGCAAAGTAAATGTCAGTAGGATTTGAACTCAGAGAGTCAAGAACAAATATCTAACACACTAACAACTCTGCCAAATTCTTTTTCCTTTTGCTCACCTATTCCTTGAAGGGTCATGGGGGTAGTGTCCTCAAGTACACCTTGCAACAAGTCTTGTCAGAAGCAACTGTCTCCAATTGATCCGGTTGGATCCCCAAGCAAGACTAGCCAAGGTCATGGATGTTATCCAAACATCTTCCTTGGGGTCTACTCCTTGTTCTTTTACTGGTTGGTTTCATCCATAAAATCTAATCACATATCTGTAATATTGGAGCTGTGATCTCTCAATTCAGGGAAGTTGTGGCTCTGCATAGAGTGAATCTCTGATCTCCAAGCTATGCACCCTATTGAGTAACATTACTCCAAAGACCCTTCAGAGGAAATTTTGTGTAATTAACACCTATATATATCTGTGTGTGTGTGTGTGTGTTTGGGCGGGGTACCTCTAATAAAATGAAATATTTTAAATATAACACAAAATTCTTAATAAAACTTTCTTACCTCTATTTATCAAAGGAAAATTTATCAATGTTGACATACTCTGTTTTTCTAATGAAACTTATCTGCTCACATGAGAATTCATTACGTTTCACTGGAGAAATAATCAACTTACCTGTAATAAAATAAAATGTAATCAACATTAATTTAAAAGAAGCTACAGCTGTTAAATTTGTTTGTTGTGAAATACACTTCAATAAATATTTTAGTAAGAAAATTACTGTCTGCAAATGAATAGTGTATTAATAATGAATCCTTGTTTAATCACAATCATTATTTGTTATTTTGTCTTTTAACTACAATGACATTCTTGGTATTAACTACTCAATAAATTTGTACTGATTATGTTGCTAGTGTTTAAAAAAATGTTAATAAACGACAATTGTGAAGGTGTTAAACTTGGTAACATAACAGCTAAAGGACTTCCGAAGAAAGAAATTGAAACGTATTATCTCAGTGTAAGCATTAAAGAGATATTGAATTTAGCTTTAATTCTATCATAAATATTAAAATGCTGAAATTAACAGTTTTCTGTAGCATAGGATGGGAATTTTTAATCTTCATCTGACATCACTTCCTTCCTAAAAAAAATGATGACAATTTGATAGTGATTTAAGAGAGCAGTTAATGAAATGATTGTAAGTGTTCAATTCGTACAACTTATGCTAACTCCTTTTTGAATCTTTTAGATGAATGTGTCTGATTTCATTTTGTCCCCAACTTTGTGTCTTATCTCAGAAATCATTTTCTAAATAATAACTATGTTAGTATTAAAGCATTTAATACCAAATATAAATAATTATGCATCAAAGAAAAACAATGTTAGCACAATCACTAGTCCCTTTATGATGTGAGTTCAAATCCCACCGAGGTTAACTTTGCCTTTCATCCCTATGGGGTCGATAAAATAAAGTACCAGTAATGCACTGGCATAATTGCTGGTCTTGTGCCAAAAGTAGAAACAATTATATTAATGGTTTGACAAGTAAGGGAGATAACCCCGACAAGATTTTTTCTTACATCTCCTCAGCAAAACAGATTTCACTAAAATTATCAAATTAGTGAAGAAACTATCTGTAAAGAAATGTACAAGAATGTACTCTTGTGGATATAGAGAATTTGAAATATGCAGAAAATAATTGCTTTGTCAAGTGGATGGTATGTAAGGGTAATTTATTCTTTGCATACTAACTCAATGTTTTGGTCAATTTTTCTTTCGAACTTCATTTCTATAATTGTTCCGTCATTATCACTAAATTTCTGCTTTCTATAATAGTGGACTAAATGTGTTTATTGCCTGAAATACATGATTAGCAAACACAATACACTGTCAGTGACATATTGATATGGCATTCACTTAACTACTTGTTGAATTGTATTTATAATATCTAAATCAGGGGAAGAAGTTTGTTTTTTTTCGCAATAACAGATCACCTAAACTGCCAATCTACTTCAGACTAAAGAAGAATAAAGCTGAATAATAATCAACATCTTATATCTTATAATCAATTAATTGTCTAAGATATTTTCAGCATTTCACCTATTAACATTTTACCACCACCACCACCGCCGCCACTGCTACTACTATTACTACTACTACTACTACTACTACTACTACTACTATCATTGTTGCCTTGTGCCAAAAGTAGAAACAATTATTAGTATCATTGTTGTTGTAAGACAACCTTAGTGTAGATCCTGACAGAGATCGAACCCAGCCTAGAATATCAACCATCTCTAATAGTCATCTCTTGGCCATCAAGACTATTCATGTCAACATAGCATAAAAAATAAACAGCATTTGATTTAAATTTTCTTTATAAAGAATTAAAAATCAATCCTCAATAGTTTTCCTACAGAGTGAAATAAATAATACAATGTAAGTTTGATAAAGTTTTTAATTTTTAACATAGACAATATATTCGAGCTCATGTCTTTTCAGTTATAAAGAAAGAATAATTTCTATTATTATATTTACTATTTTGGGAAAGATTTAAAATCGTAAAAATAATTCCATGCCATAGACACTTGTGTGAAATTCTAATGAGGACAAAGCTTTTATGAGTGAAACAAGAAGTACATATATTGCAATGGAAAGAGAACCTAACACTACAGTAATTTACAATAATCCTATAAATGGGAAAAAAAAAACAGATGAAAGAACAATGGAGAACAGCAATAACAAAAATATGTTGCTACCGATACTATTATTAATTTTTTTCTCTTCTGTTCATTATTTCTTTCTGATGGTAAATCTATTTCATAATAGATTTACCACTTTATTTTCTTAACATTTACATATTAATTTATATATTTCATTTATGTGTTTGTTTACTCTTATTTCATCTTAATATTTGGCATATAAGTCCATTCACATCCATTTTCCATTCCTTTGATGAGATAATAGGCTAAAAATATTTCTTTTCTTTTAAAATTACTGCTGAAATATAATTATTTTTCTTCCATGTTAATATTGCAGAATTTAAAAGAATTAATTCCATTATTGGGCAAGTTCTATCTACAAATTACACATCACTACAAATCCCCCACCTTGCCATCTTCATCATCAATAGCACTTACATAGTCAATTATTTTAATTTCTTCCAAACTGTATTAAGCAGAACCATGAAATTTAATGGTATAACTTCAAACATTTTGAATGAATTATATCCTGAATTCAAATACAAATATTTATAAATACTTGTATGTAATTTCAGCCATGATGGCAAAAGCAGACTAAATATTTAAAGAATTATATATAAGAATATATGCTCATACAGACAAGAAATATTTGGTTACAGGAGATACGCATACATTCCTCAAGAGAGAAAACATGATTTATGTACTAAGAACTCTTCATTCAAAAGCAATGGGGAAAAGAATATTCATAGAGAACTGCTTCAAAATCTACAATTTCTTTACCTAGATTAAATATTTATACCCGTAAACATAGCTATACATGTCTATGTTTCTGATTGTTTAAACAATACTCTCAAAAACGTGGACTTTATAGAATGTGACAAATACCATCTAATATGTATTCTAAAAATTTGATCTGCAAAAGGGACAATAGACATTAGCAAGATTTTTGTTAAAATAAAATTGTAACTCTATAACTGATTTCTAACTGTAATATTTTGCATTTTTTGTTTAGTTAAAGGCCAGCTCCTTTACAAATAAATTTCAAATTATTTTTATTACAGAACAAATATACTATCTAAGAATAATACTATGCATTGTGGCTATGAGATCAATTACTAATCTACTAACTATATACTTATTAATTCAATTTTTATTATTAACCTTCCTTGCTCTAGTTTGCCTAACTGACCTCCACCCCACATACATACTGAAACACACACACAAATATATATATATGTTTGTGTGTGTGTGTATGTATGTACATATAACATTTATTGGAACCTGAAGCTTCATAGATAGTTTTGCTAAGTTTCTCTTTGTCTAACTTGAATCCTTTAACATTAAAACTAGTTATATCCAGCCAAAATTCTCTCACTTCTTTCTGTTCAAACTGGCCACTTATACTGGTGTTAAGGTATTGTTCTCAAAATAAATAATTGTTTCTACTTTAGGCACAAGGCCAGCAAAATAAATAATATCAAGATATCATGTGAGATATTGTATAAGGTAAAGCCTTTGCCATGAAAATGCAATCAATAGTGTATATAGAGTAATGTAAATGCTGAAGGGTTAAATGGTTATTATATGAAGATCAGCATTAATAAACTTAGAGCAGTGAATGTCAAAGTTTCAGCTTCCGGTAAATTATATCATTTTAGCTCTAGTATTAAGTTGGCTTTTTCTTCCCTCTAAGAAGTTTATAGAACTGTATAGAGATCATTATTACGTCCCTTTACTCTGAGTTCAAATCCCGCCGAGGTTGACTTTGCCTTTCATCCTTACGGGGTCGATAAAATAAAGTACCAGTAATGCACTGGGTAATTGCTGATCTTGTGCCTAAAGTAGAAACAATTATTAGTTTGAATAATGATCTCTATACAGTTAAAGGGTGGTGAATTGGCAGTATCAGTAGAGGGTCTGACACCATGCTTTCCAGCATAGTTACGGCCCTTTACGATCTGAGTTCAAATCCCGTCGAAGTTAACTTTGCCTTTCATCCTTACAGGGTCGATAAAATAAAGTACCAGTAATACACTGGGATAATTGCTGGCCTTGTGCCAAAAGTAGAAACAATTATTAGTTTGAATAATATAAATTAGTCCACTCTGTGTAAAGTAGTGCATACACACATACAATCACATGCACATACACACACATACATGCACACACATACAGTCCCATGTATGCACACATATGCAATTACACACCCACCCACACACCTACATCTGCATACATACAAACATGTTCACTTCTTTGGTCATAACAATGAGTGTTCCTGTGATATGATGAACTGAACAACCTGTTCATGAAATTAATTGCAATGGCTGAGCATTCTAGATACACACATACACTTTATGTAGTTCTCAGGGAGATTTAGCAGAACACAAAATGTGATATGGCTGGCCCTTCCAATTACAGGTACAACTGAGTTTTGTTACCTGAGTGGACTGGAGAAACATGAAATAAAGTATCCTGCTCAAGGACACAACACATGATCTTACAATTTTGAAGCAAATATCCTAACCAGTAAGCCATGTATATATATACACACACATACTTGCCATGCAATGGAACCTTAACTCCTGATGGAGTGTTAGAGGCAGTGTCATGACATTTGAACTTGGTAGAGCCCATCCCGCTCTAGGTCTGAACTCAACTGATTTCTTCCACAGAGATAGAGATGGAGAGAGAAAGAGAGAAGTGACTGTAGAACTGTACTGTTAATCAAAAATATGAAAGACAAAGTTGGTCTCAGTGGGATTTGAACTCAAAGTGCAGAGAAACCAGAATGAATATCCTGAAGCATTCCATCCAATATTTTTATGAGGCTGCAACTCTCTGTTTCACATCCATACATATTACATACATGCATATTACAAACATACATGCATATTACATACATAGATGCATATTACATACATGCATATTACATACATGCATATTACATACATGCATATTACAAACATACATGCATATTACATACATACATGCATATTACATACATGCATATTACATACATGCATATTACATACATGCATATTACATACATACATATTACATATATACATATTACATACATATTACATACATATTACATACATATTACATACATATTACATACATACATATTACATACATATTACAAACATACATATTACATACATACATATTACATACATATTACATACATACATATTACATACATATTACATACATATTACATACATACATATTACATACATACATATTACATACATACATATTACATACAAACATATTACATACAAACATTACATACATACATATTACATACATGCATATTACATACATGCATATTACATACATACATGCATACCTACCTACCTACCTACCTACATACATACATACACATCCATTTAGTGTGTGAGGGCATATATACAACTAATAATGTTAATTTTGCCTGAAATTTTATCTAATTATGATCAACTTTAGGAATTCATAACTTACTACTCCATTCTGGTTTGAGAACTGATTTAACATTTATGTCACAACTCTTTAAATACAATTGTACTTATAATTTTTCTCACAGCTTTCATCTGCCTGGAAACCAAGAAGCTTTGTTAGTTGGGTAAATATGTGTGGTTATATTCCAACTGATTTAGATAGAAACTTAGACTTAGAAGTTCCTGCTTATTGAGACACACAAGACAGCCAAAATGCTCCAATGACTACATTCTGCTGCATCTAGCAATATATTATTCCAACGTTTGTTGACAGGTTTCAGCTCACTGAAAATTGCCTGCCACCAATTCATTTTGTGACATCCTCTTCACCTCCCTCAATGGTAGCACCAAATACAGGACCTGATTAAGCTCCCTGTAAAATTTCTTGCAAGCAACTAAAATGTTCAACTGAAATATTTCACATTTTGCTTCAACTGCACAAAAGATGTTTTATAAAATTCCAACAACGTTTTTGTTTTGTCTCCTTCTCCATGCTTTTTGAAATCTTAAAGTAAAACTTAATTATGGGCAGTGTTACATTCATTAAAGTTTCTATTCGAGTGTTAGTCCATGTTTATCTATGGGTGTTTATTAATACAAAAAGGAATTTAAAATTATAAATAAGGAATTGCAGTGTAATAATTTAGCTTTATTGTGATCTTTGGCAGGTATTATGCTATCTAGAAGTTTTAATGCAAATATGGTAGCAAAATAACCCTTTGAACTTTTTTAATTGCCATTTTCTTTTTGACACCAATTTTTCTACAATTGGATAAAGATCTGATTGAAGCTAATATTGATACTTTGATGCCTGGAATTATAATTTTTGGTGAGATATATAATTTTAGATATTGAATAAAGCGAAGCATAAATTCTTCTAATACATAAAGAATGATGAATATTTGAAAATATAATTTTTATCTTCTTTAAGATAGCTTCATATTATTGCAATAGTTTATATTGGGAAATTAACTTAGAAAATGTTATCTTTAATAAACAGTGCCATCTAAAGGAACCAAGCACATGCTAAAAATACTATTTATGCTTTATTTGGAAACATAACTATATGTGTGAAGTTTACAGCTATCAATTAAAATATTTTCTTTCTTGCCAAAACATGGAAACCTGAAAGACATTATATAACAGTTGTTATTAAATTGTTTTATGTTTTAAATTTTGCATGACAGTAACTGTGCTAGGCAAATAAATCCTTTCAGCTTTTGACTTTGATATTATAGACATTCAAGTTTATGTTTAGTTTATATCTTTACATCGTTGTTATCATCATCATCATTATTGTCATCCATTTCATTTCTATGCTAGTATGACTTAGTAAGTTTGAACCACCTCTTATTCAGAGTTACTACTCTTCTGTATGGGGTAAAGGAGTTTGTCTCATTCATCTGTTCAACGTTTGGCATGGTGTCTGTGGTCAGATACGCTTTTTAATACAAACCACATTATAGAGAGTACTGGATGCACTTTATGATGACAACAGCACTATTGAGGTTGTTATGTCCTTGCAGCTACCATGATGCTATATTTATCAAATTAATTGCAAATTTAATATATAAGCAAGCTGCCAAACTATATAAAATCTCCATTTTCATTAAGATATAAAGATATTCTTTTGTTTTCAATAACCAAGCAAATTTATAGCTACTACAGTTGACTAACCATTAAATCATTCTCCAAAATTATCACTGATCTCACTACCAACCAGCTTTGACTTGACAATATATTAACTTCAGAAATTGTCTAGAATCAATAATTAGAGAACCATGTAAATGCATTCCGGCATTGGTTGGACTGTCACAAATAATACATCAAAATAACTGTAATAGATCAATAACAAGTGTCTAAAAAAAGAAAACCATATGGGTTTTGTAAGGTTAGAATAATGATATATAGCCTATGTCTTTAAATAAGGCTGGATTGATTATAATCATAAGAAAACTGATGCAAGAAATAGACTAAAGTCCATATATACATGGTTTTCTTGAGAATCAGAACAATGTTGCAAGGTGCCAACTTCTGGAAGCCATTTTGTTATTCATTGACGTTGTCAAAATTAAAATGTTTGAAATAAGTTTGTATACTGTAATAATATCAATATAAAAATATATTATATTGTTATGTAATGTGTAGATGTATATTTCTATATTTCAAAATATCTCAAATTAATCAAATAACCAAACATTGTCTTAAATGCTAACAAAATTCTAGCTTTTGGAGTCATAAACTTGTTATGTATACTTACCTTCCATTTCTATAGTAGAACCTCTAATGTTTATTTATCTCTTGCCACATTGCTCATCAGACACGTTCTACTTATTGTTAGTGCATGAGTAAGATTTAGTCAGACTTATGAGGACATAAAATTTTGAACGACATATCACTTGAACTTTTTGCCAGGTGAAGAAGAGGTCTTTATATAATTACTTGACCTGATAAATGAAGCAGTTAAATCTCTTAAATCATAACCAACATCTTAAAAAGAAAACATGCATCCAGGATAATGCAGTCATAGGTAAATTATTCCTTAATCAATGACAGCGTGGTTGTAACTTGAAAACTTTTGATGACAAATCTGCTAAATTAGAATTACTATGACATAAACATGTCACTGAAATATCTCTTAATCTAACAAGCGAGAATGTTGTATTATCACAATATATGCTATATATATAACTACTAAATTATCCTCAATAAACAAAGAGATCTATATGTGTTTAAAATTCTAAACATAATGATTGAATAACCATCAGCTAAATTGGAATGATAGACTACATCAGAAGCTAAGCTCAAACTAATACACCAAATTTATTTGCATGTTCTTATGCTAGAATATTATAGTTACTCATATCAGCTATGACAATAAAATAGAAAGAAATTTAAAGGTCTTAACACCATTCATTTTTATTCATTCATTTCATTTTACGTCCGCTTTTTCCCTGCTTGCAAGGGTGAGACGGGAACTGATTCTGGCTTGTTTTCTACAGCTGGATGCCCTTCCTAACACCAACCTCATTTACAGTGAGTGCTGGGTGTTTTTTTGCCGTGGCACCTCCACGACCACTTTACAGTGGAATAATAGGGACCCCAGTCCCTATCATCTCATTTCTACAGCTGAGTAAACTGGAGCAATGTGAAATAAAGTGTCTTGCTCAAGGAAACAACGCATCACCCGGTCTGAGATTTGAACTCACAACCTTTCGATTGCAAGGCCAATGCTCTAACCACTAAGCCATGGGCCTCCACTCCATTCTGAGAAATAAATCTCTCTCTGAATAAGTCACCATTTTATCTCAGATAACCTATGTATAGCAACTAAGGTAACTGAAGTACATTTAATTAAGTTTACTGTTAAAATGCACAACAAAATGTTTAACCCTTTCGCATTTAAACTGGCCATAGCTGGCCAGAATTCTCTCACCTTTTTCTGTTCAAACTGGCCATAACCAGCTACTTATACTTATATTAAGGTATTGTTCTCAAAATAAATAATATCAAAATCTCATAGATTTGATATTATGTAAGATAATTATGTGAAATAAGATCTTTACCATGAAAATATAAGAGTAAATATAGAGTAATGTAAATGCTAAAGGGTTAAAATAAATTTGCGCTAGAAACCTTTGCAGAAGTAGTTCAATACTAAATCTACTCATCCGCCTTGCTTCTAAAGTGAAGGTATACTCCACAAATAATTCAGTGAGAGCTACAGCACAGATCACCTCGTTAAGTAATGCAATGCAAACAAAATATGATTGAATTTCTCAAAGATGGGAAATAAAAATAGTGGGAATATTTGAGCATAATGGACTCAAGATCTTAACAAAAATCTGCTAGAAAATGTTATTTATTTACAAAACATTCATTATTTGCAAGAGGAAATGTTTTCTTTATTATTTAGTTTTAAAAGCAAGATTGTGCTCACTTGTTTCTTTTGTTTTTATTACCAGTATATGTTAATGACCACAGTGAAATTCTTAATAGCTGTTTTTGGTGAACCCAATGCAAGCCTTGTCAGCAGTTCTTTGATCAAAATCAATCCAGCTGTAACTATGCCAACTATCCTTTCCAGATATAGTGTATCTAAGAATATATTATCTAATTAATATATATATTTCTTAATAATTTTGTAGGGTATGATTTGAAGTAGATCTGACTGTTATTTTTAGTAGGTTGAGCAAAAATGTAGAACCTCTCTTAAATAGAATATATTGATGGTAAAGTTTCCATGAATAAATATAAACATTAAAGGTAGAAAATATGCATACTGAATGGATTTTAAGTGAAGTTAACATCATATTTTTAACAAAGAACTATAGAAAGAGACATTACTAACTTAGGTTACACTAATATCAAGTATTACCCACTAATCTATACTACCTGGCGATACTTAAAACAAAAAATAACCATTAACTTTCTGGATCATTAATGTCATGTTGGGGTTTTAACCTAGCTGCTTTCTCTCAATTCACTTTAGTATTTTGGGAAGGTGAAATGGTGGAGAGAAAAGTCAAACAAAGAGAAAATGTATTTTTTAATTCAAGGTAAAGAAGTCTGATAAATCACAAGATTCGCATATTCCTTATTTTTTTATTTTGTTTTGTTTTATGCTATTCTCTTTCACTTTCATTTTATTATATATATGAACTTAGTGAAAGTAGGAGCTAAACTACTGTGTATCTTTACTGAGAAAATATTGTCTGACATATTCTAAAAACATTTCTATAACAGTTGTCTTACTTCAATAAATACCACAAGTGAGATCACTACAAATATAAGGCATTGTCATGACAATGACATCAACTCAGAGAAGTTGATGTCATTGTCATATTTTAAAAAAATTTTATTTTATTTATAATACTTTCTTTTTTTCATATTTTATGAAGATTGTTATTGCACATTTTAACACACTATGCACAGCTTCAGATATTGGAAACAACACAATAGATGGATTTGTAGATGACGTAAAAATATTTCTATGGCACTTACATGATATGCAACACAAATAAGAGTACATGTATGAGTAGATGTACGAATAGATATGATAGTACATATAAACTTATATCACCTGGATGTTTAATATTCAACATTACACTAAAATACATTTGTTTCCCAGGTGATTAGATATTGTTGAATGAAACATTAATGAAAACACAGATATGTAGCAGGTATGTAAGTCTAACAAGCTTGTTTGTATAATAAATTGATGAAGATGTTTATAGTGGATGGTGACAAGAAAATGAATGATGATCATGGGAAGAATTATTTTAACAATAAAGGATGATAATCATGACAATTGGAGCTGATAAGGACAATGAAGACAATGGTGATGGTAACGATGATGCTGATGAAGATGGCAATATTACTGGTACTTAATTTCTGTTACTTATGGGGATGAAAAATAATGTTATGGCCAGCATTATTTGAATTAAAAACTTCAGAAGCAATAGACCATAATATCAAAATACATTTGGGATTATTTTACCATGCTATATTTCTTGTACTTAAATATCTTACTGCATCAATAATTGTAAAAATTAAATAATATACACATCAACATTAGCATTTTCAAAATGTTATACGAATCTTAACAAAAGAAACGTTGTTTCCCATGTGATTGGTTATTGTTGAATGGAACATTAATGAAAACGCAGATATTGGCTTACTTTATATAGCATGTATGTAAGACTAACCAAATTAGTTATATTGTAATCATTGATTGTAATTCCTCTATGGTATGCAAGAGAGGCATTTCAGACATTTCATAGCTATTCATGGAATATGCAATTGTGGAAAAAAGTTCTTAAGAATATGCAAAAGCATTATACAAATTTAGATATATGCATCACATAATAAAATGTAATATTTATATAAAGAAAAAGAAGGAGAGAGAGTCTGCAGTGCTGAGATGGGGGATACCACTAAACCTGGGGGTACTCAATACGTGGAGATGCAGAGTGGGTATAGAGAGAGGTAAAATCCTGTCCGCTTGGTGCAGTCAGGATTTTACCTCTCGATTTGTCTCTCTCTCTTTCTCCCTCTCTCTCTCTCTTTATATATTATATATATATATGCAGTTATTCAGCGTATTCATAATATAACATTGTGTCATATATATATTTATAAATACTTTATACTGCATAAATGTTTGACATACCAGCGTTATATGGTGAATCATACAGTGTTGAATTTGTTCTGGTGTAGTCAGGATTCTAGTGCATATGTTTATCTTGAGAGTATGCCTGCTATTGTATTAGTGTCTGTATGTTAGTTATCTGTGCAAGGTATGGAGCAATTTAATTGTTGCGCTTATAGTAGGTTAACATCAGCAGATGAAATGACAGCACTGAACATGTTGAAACTCCACTTGAGAAACCATAGATTAAAAAAGGTCTATTTGATTATATATAGATCTACCAAGAGAAGTACTGAAGTACTTGAACTGACATAATTTCTATTAACATGTAAGGCTTTTTGAAAAATTGTTTTTTCTTTTGATAAGTTGAAAAAAATACATTAAAAAAAAAAAAAAATCAATAAATAAAAAAATAAAAAATAAATAAATCACCTGTGCTAAATGGTTCCTGGTATGTGTGTTGATTGTATTTTTGTTTTTGTTTTTGTTCTGTACGGGTTGCAATTTTCTCTAATAATAGATTAATATGTTCTGTGATAACTTAAAGAACAGTGTAATGATAGCTGGAACAGTAAAAATCTAGCCATAATGGTAAAAATTTGAGGATCCATAATTCAAATATTTTAGACTGAGAACAAATAAGTTTAAGTGAATATCCTGTACCACATAAGTACTCATTAGCAAAACATTCTTGAAAAATACAAAAAACACTACAAAATGCTACTAGTTTATCACAAATGTATTTTATTTCCTGATAATTATCTTTTAATTCTTAAGAAAAGAATAAAAGAATCATGAATGAATAATAATAATATTATAATAATATCATAACATTATTAATATTCAGAGTGGTGGATTGGCAGTATCGGTAGAGGGTTGGACGCCATGCTTTGACGCATTGAGTTATGGCTCTTGCAATTCTGAGTTCAAATCCCACCAAGGTTAACTATGCCTTTCATCCTTACGGGGTTGATAAAATAAAGTACCAGTAATACACTGGGGTAATAGCTGGCCTTGTGCCAAAAGTAGAAACAATTATTAATATTGAGTTTGTTTACAAGTAAACAGCCTCGTAAAACACCATCTTTTAGATGACAACGTCTTCCTTTTGTTCCAACAGTAGATGAGAGAAAACAAACAACAATTGACAATTGTTTCGGAGTGTCTTGCTCCTTCACATCCAAATCTTTATCACTATCCAGTTTTAGTAATTGTGGATTTGGTTTCAGCTTTCACTGCTATCAGATGACATCAATATTGCAAATGATAACTGTTTCTACTTTAGGCACAAGGCCAGCAATTACCCAGTGCATTACTGGTACTTTATTTTATCGACCCCGTAAGGATGAAAGGCAAAGTCAACCTCAGCGGGATTTGAACTCAGATCGTAAAGGGACGTAACTATGCTGGAAAGCATGGCATCCGACTCTCTACCGATACTGCCAATCCACCAAATGATAACACTCTTCAACATATCTCTACAAGTAAAACCTGCCATTATTACCATTGTCATAAATATTATAATCTTTTCGAACTTGCATTGTCGTTTTAGTTGACTATTTCTTTGAAATACCCATCCTCAAATTCCTGCTATCAATTTTAGATATTTCTTTCAATTTTCCATTTACCATTACAATGCTCTTTAATTTATTTTGGCATGCATTGAAAAACTCTCAAACTTAAAAGGAAAATAAATAAATATATAAACGCTCCATCAACACATTCTCTGGCTGCAAAAGACATTCAGTGAAATTATTTTATTTTACTCTATTTCTAGATATCAAGCCATAAAAAAAATAATAATTCAAACATATTTAGCTACTAATAGAAAGTAATGCCTGTTGAATTAGTTCTCATGGTGAGAAGTAATTAGGAAAACGTTTTTTAAGTGAAGTTTCAAAATTGTTTGTGTTATCACTGCACCTGCTGATGTCTGAGTAAAAATCAAACTGCTCTTTTTGTTGTATAGAAAACTAAATAGACTGAGAATATGTTGTATATATTCATGTCTAAATTACACCTTTTACCACAAAAAATGCCATAAAATGTCACATCCAACATACTATTTGAACCTACATACCAAACATACAAGTCAAGTACTGACCACAGAATATTGTATGTAAAATGGAGACAGCATATCTACTGATGTTAGACAAGAATATATATGGTATTTAATTAGAGAACTTATCATACTTAATTATTTGTCTTAACACTATGATTATAGGAATTAATAAGGGCTTTGATATATTGTGTATGAGTTACATTTTTTTAACTATAAATTTTGGAACACATGGAACACATTGGTACACATTTTGGAAGCACATGGCTTAGTGGTTAGAGCATTGGTCTTGCAATCGAAAGGTTGTGAGTTCAATTCTCAGACTGGGTGATGTGTTGTTTCCTTGAGCAAGACACTTTATTTCACATTGCTCCAGTTTACTCAGCTGTAGAAATGAGATGATAGGGACTGGAGTCCCTATCATTCCACTGCAAAGTGGTCGTGGAGGTGCCATGGCAAAAAAGCACCCAGCACTCACTGTAAATGAGGTTGGTGTTAGGAAGGGCATCCGGCTGTAGAAATCAAGCCAGAATCAGTTCCCGTCCC
The DNA here is from genome assembly GCA_964016885.1 of Eledone cirrhosa. Taxonomy (NCBI): domain Eukaryota; kingdom Metazoa; phylum Mollusca; class Cephalopoda; order Octopoda; family Eledonidae; genus Eledone; species Eledone cirrhosa. The sequence continues at coordinate 46,552,926 of OZ024746.1, forward strand.
ACCCTTGCAAGCAGGGTAAAGCGGACGTAAAATGAAATGATGATGATGAAATTTGCATGTAATTTATCTACCAAATCTTGTTCTTAGCTTGGAATTCACAGCACTCACTAGTTCAATCACATACACACATGTGCGCACAGAGGCACATATGCACACACGCACACGATTAAGTGTGTAGGGAAGGTTTGTCATGTTAATATTCAATCTATATGAATATTGTTATTTTAAACAATTATTGTGTCATTAAAAGTGTTTTCTATGTGTGGAAAATGTAGTTTATGTTTATTAGCCATCAATTAGGAGTGGTGATTTAAACGAATCATTTAATCTGTTTATTTCAGGTATAAATAAACATTACTATTATATCTAACTTTGCTAGGTTGTCCTGGTAATAATTGTGATTATTCTAATTAAATGTTTTCATTTTATTTAAACAAAACCACAAGCAAAATTGCTAATATTATTTACGAAAAGAAACATGTAACATATATGGGTCTACCTGTTTGACTTATATACAAGCATGGATTTGTTCCAGGTGGATCCCTCATTTGATATGCCACATGTTGTGACACGTTCTTTGCCTCTAACTTAGTCGCTTCAGCTTCAAACCCTGGTACTGCTACCCACAATGCAGAGGAAAGGAAAATAAACAAATACTGAGGATTGTCTGGCCACTTCCTCTTCACACATGTTGCCGTCGACACCTCAGGTGAAAATTGGACCCTGTACTGCTGAGCTCCTCTACAAGATTGGAATGTTGGCGGCCCATTTGAAGAAGGAGCCCTGTGAGGTGGGGTGGCTGTTACACCATGTGTTGCTGGTCATTGTCCGCAGGAATGCTTTTGCAGTCTTCTCCCCATTCTTTTGTGACACTAGAGCCCTTGTGTTTCCCTTCCTTTTCCATTTTCATAACCACAAAAGACAATTGAATATTCAATATAACTACTTTGTGTAGTGAGTACTGTTTTTGGTTGTACCTTGTGATATTTTTCTAACAAATTATCTTTGTTGCTTAACATATAGTTAGCCATGTCTCATCAGACCTATCGTCAAAGATGCTGCACTCGTGGCCATTACATATTTTCAGTTATAATCTATCTAAAGTTTGCATTTTTGAGGGAGATTTAGCTGTTATTTCTAGCATATCAAACAATGGTGCAGGGGATTCTCTCTTGTCCATGATGATGATGGTATTGTTGTGGTTGTTGGTTTTGTTGTTATTTAAGCTTAAGTTAGCCCTGACTAAGCAGACTTAGTCATGGGCATCATAACCATTTCAGAAATAATTGTTTCTACTTTAGGCACAAGGCCAGCAATTACCCAGTGCATTACTGGTTCTTTATTTTATTGACCCCGTAAGGATGAAAGGCAAAGTCAACCTCGGCGGGATTTGAACTCGGATCGTAAAGGGACGTAACTATGCTGGAAAGCATGGCGTCCGACTCTCTACCGATACTGCCAATTCACAGAAATAATGCACCTTAGACTATATTATCCAATTTTCCCTTTCCTTGTAAAAGTTGAAAAAGAATCTGGCTACTATTTACTGCAGGTCGATTGACTGCATAGAAGCTCCAAAACTGATTCATTTATTCATTCTTTCTCTTACACATATAAAACGAAATTACACTTGTGTGTGTATATGAGAAGAAGAAAATATGCTTGTGTGAGTATTTGTGACCATGGATGTTTAAAAATCTGCTAACTTTATGTTTATAGCAACTGATTTGCCTGAAATATTGAATATTTCTTGTTTTTGATATATGTATTTGTATAAGGTTTTATGTTATTAACGATGTTTGATGCAGTGGTTTCATTTTGGAGGTTGTTGATACTGCGTCTTGTTTTCTAAACTGCTTTCTATTGGTTTTCTCATGTATATTGAATATGATATATTGCCAGTTATATTACTTTTCAATAGTCATTTTATTTTTATTTATTGTTTTTCTTTTTCTTTTAGCTTTCATATTAAAGCCTTAGATGTTTTATTAATTTCTGTTGCATTTGATGTTCGAATTGTGCATTTACACTTGTACTTAGCTTTCATTCATTTATCTCATACGGTTGTTTATTTGGGGTTATTCAGTTTATATCCCTTGGAATGTTTTTCTTAGATGTAAATGGATACTGCACTATTGAGGCAAATGGTATGAGGTTAATAACCTTTTTACATTATCTTTTCAAAAGTTGCTTGATTTGTTTATGAGAGTTTATTTCATGTTTGATTTTCTTTCTAATTATATATATATATATATATATATATATTATTGGATAGACAAGTGTCCTCTATTATAGCCTCAGGCTGATCAATTCAATGGGAGCAAATTTGGAAAAACAAAATCTGTACAAAGCCCATTATGTGTGTGTGTGTGTGTGTGTGTGTGTGTGTGTGTGTGTGTGTGTGTGTGTGTGTGTGTGTGTGTGTGTGTGTGTGTGTGTGTGTGTGTGTGTGTGTGTGTGTGTGTGTGTGTGTGTGTGTGCGTGCGTGTGTGTGTATATATATGTGAAGGCGCATGGCTTAGTGGTTAGCCATTGGGCTTGCAATTGTGAGTTCAATTCTTGGACTGGGTGATGTGTTGTTTCCTTGAGCAAGACACTTTATTTCACATTGCTCCAGTTTACTCAGCTGTAGAAATGAATACTGGCCTGCCTGCCCAGCCAGTGGGATGGCGTTATCTTATGGCTAAAACAGCACGACGTGCTGTGACCAGCGGCACCGATTGCCGCCCGACAGACTGGTCGGTCAAGGTGATATATATATATATATATATATGAAAAAATGGGGAGAAGAATACTGCAGGTTGCACATGGATAACATGTAATAAAATAAATCCCTCATCAGTGATTTGACGATCATAGATATTTCATTGCATTAAAAATCATATACCTCACGTCGGTGCAATAATAACTAAATTAAGTTATTAGGACAATTAAAACGCGTAAAGCGAGTGAGACAAGATAACAACAAAGAGGAGAGCTAACCGTAGAAGGAAGGGAACAAGCTTCATAGTTATTCTGTTAGCATAAGCTAGGTGAATATATGAGCGCTTAGAAAAAAGACCTTTCGGGAACGAATTCAAATGTGAGAAAGAGAGAAAATGTTTTCGTCGCGAACGGGGTGAAGTGAGAAGAGGAGAAACAGTGAGTGAGTGAGTGGAAGTGTGAGGAAGAGTTAACTGACATGACAGAGGGGGCGAAAGAAAGTAGGAGAAACAAAGAGAACGAGGGAGCAGTAAGAGAGAGAGAGAGAAAAAACAGAATCGCAGTTTAGGTAAATATATGTGAAAAAATGGGGAGAAGAATACTGCAGGTTGCACATGGATAACATGTAATAAAATAAGTCCCTCATCAGTGATTTGCCGACGATCATAGATATTTCATTGCATTAAAAATCATTATAAGGAGTGTATATGAAAACATATATAAATATATACTATATATGTTTATATATATATATAAGGAGTGTATATGAAAACATATATAAATATATACTCTATATGTTTACAAACATATGGGTTGCCTTGACATCGATGAAAAAGATTTCTTCATAACGAAAACATTTATTTTTCTATATTTTCCTCTGTAAATATATCACTGAGTTGCCAGTACATTTGTGAATGTCAGGCAGCACTGTTTCAAGATTTGGTAATCTTTCATCAGTGATGCACACTCAACCCATACTGGCATGGAAACAGACTAAATTATTTATAGGAATTTGTGTGAGGAACACTTGCTGGAGATGATCATTTGCACACAGTAAATGAAAAACATCTGCTGGAAATATTCATTTACATATAGTGCGAGCTTGCCTTAGTTAGTTATGCAAAGCTCGCACTATATGCAAATGAATATTTCCAGCAGATGTTTTTCATTTACTGTGTACAAATGAAAAAATGCAAAACAAAAAATGCAAAACAAAAAAAAACATGAATATTGATATTAGGAATGGGATATTGCTATAAAAATCTGCCTGAAAAAGCTTTTTTCTAACCCATTGTAGCATGAAAGAATAGACATAAAACTAATGATACTAATGATGATATATAGATGAAACCCTTAAGGTAGTAGCTAAATGCCTTAGAATATATAATTGCATCCTTCTATATACTGAATTCAAATCCTGCTAGAGTCAACTTTGCTTTCTATTTGATAGGTTTGATAAAACAAGTGCAAGTGCTGTTCTAATTATACCCCCCAGTTTATATATTTTTGTACATCTTTAAAATAAATATTCTATTCTATTTGTTTACACTATATTTTCTTTAGTTATTGCTATATCAGTGTTAATTTATAAAACCAATGATAGACAACTAAATATATATAACTTCATATTTGAAACCAAAATCAAACTTAGGCAGTAGAAAGCTTATACTTTGTATAATAGGAGGAGGAAACTCTGGAATGTTGTTTGAGAAAATGATTAAAATGTTATTTCTCCTATTTTCTCTATGAAAATTATAGTATTTTAATTTTATTTTATTTTAATTTAATTTTACTTCAATTTCAATTCAGAACATCTATAATTTATAGTTTGAAGTTAAGATATTTCATAAAACATTTGTACATTGTATCACTATTCTGAATTCGCATCATTATCAAATTTGACATTCGTCTCACCAAGGATGTTGCAGCCATGTTACTTCTATACAAACCTTGGCTGAGACCCAAGTCCAAAGAAATCTTCTCTGGCTGCCATACGATTAAGCAGATAAGAGAGGACAAATCTATTCATGATAAAAGGATAGAGTATCATAGCTTTAGCATCCAAATGGACTGGTATTATTTTTCCCCTGAGTGATAGACTTAATTACTTTGACCATGAACACAATACTGTAATAAATCTCCATGATATTGTTCATTTAGCTTTCTAGATCTGGCTATACCCACTTAATGTTTTGGCATTAGATAACATTGTTTGATTCATGCCAACATATATAGACATTAATATGAAGATAATGATGTTTACTTGAGGAAAAAATTTGGCTGTTTTCTTACCAAGTTGAGTGACTTTCGTTTTAGGCACTCCTTGTAATAAGAGAGTGATTAATAATAGATGCTTACTTAGAGACAGACTGAATTGCAGAAAGATATTCCTGATTGGATGAGTTGTTCAAAACATTTACTTCCATAGCTCTATAAAATAAATAAATGATTAACTACCACCATACTGCAGTGGTTTCCAAACTTTTTCTATTCACAGCATAGTTTAGAGCAATAAAAATATTTTGGTATATTCTTAGCATACCATTAAAATATATATTTTCAAAATGTCTCTATATATTTTACCCTAGAAATATAAGTAAGTTAAACTACAAAAAATCATTAAGGGATTAGTTGTTTATTCAATACTTGAAGCATAACTATCAATACATTAAATTCAAAATTTCAGTTTGTATTTTCCACATATTTTTAATATAATTCTTAATTTTTTCAGTGCACTTAGCTACATCATATGGCACTCTGGTGTGTTACAGAAGGGCTATATATAAACAAATGCTATATTCTCTTAATAAAAGGATACATTGGATAGCACAGTTCCAAAAAAATGACAAGTTATGGAATACTTTTCACTATAGGTCTCCTTGATCAACGCTCATAATGAGGTGGTGCACCAAAACAACAAATTAAAATTATTAGGTGACCTAGTTATATATTATAAAAGTAATATCACACAGCGATGTTACAGGAATGTAAAGTGCAGTTGATAAGCAGAATTGTTATAGAGCTGGATAAAATAATTTGTGATATTTGTTCCCACCCTTTACAATATCCCACTTCTGATAAAAATAAATATCCTGTACAGGATTGGAAACTAATGGAATTGTTAGAATGATGAACAAAATGTTTTGCAATATTTGTTCTGGCTTATATTCTGAAGTGCAAAGTTGTATTGCCCCTTGTTTTTCTCTTGAACAACAATGATAGTAAGGTACAGTTGATAATATAAAAATAATATTTTATCTAGATCTGTACTCTTGAAATGAATTTTTCATGTACAGATACTGCTTGGTCAAGGCTAACCAAGGCCTTTGAATATATCACATACAAAGTATTATAATATGTGGACTATGAACACGATCATCATATGCCTTGATTTATTGACATTATCTGTGCAGTAGTATATTGGCATTTACCAAAAAGCACTTTTACAAGCTATAGAACCACATAACATTTGTGTTTATTTATGAGGTCTGTAGAGTCAATCTTCTGTATAAGATGTTTTTTTATCATTTTATTAATATATGACAAGTCTAAGATGGAAGATTGGCAGAATTGTAAGAACATTGAACAAAATACTCTCTGGTATTTTACATTTAAAGTTCAAATCCTGCCAAGACCAACTTGGACATACTTACAGGGATGACAAAATAAGTACCCTTAAGTACTAGAGTGTGTATAACTATTCTCTATTCACAGGGAACTGGCCTTGTACATATGTTAAAAATAGGTATTCTAATTCACTATATCTAATTCCCTATTGATACAAATTACTTATAACTATCCCTTTTTATAACAAACTGCTTGAATCCACCACTGGTTCTAAGATATAAACCAATGTTTTTCATTATAAATATGGTGACAATGTCTATAATTTTCAAATAATTTTGAAAATAATTGAGAATTTAGAGAGATTTAACTTTCTTATTATTAAGCTGGTATCTGGAAAATACTATTAAAAAAGGTTTTTGCATAATATTATCAAGATAGGTTTTTAGACACATATAACCACTTTAAAAATATATTGTTTTATATCTTATAATCAGGATGGACACAGGCAGTTTTGTATAATAAAGGTTAAAGAAAAGATGGACATATATATTTAATGTCATATGATTGTAAGAAATAATGAATTTTTAGGGAAGCTTACAACCAATTGTATCAACTTTAAAACATTACAATTACTGATTTTATCTTAGAGGTATAACAAATAAGGATGCAATTTGAAACTGGAATATAATAAAATATAACTAGTTATTTCATTAGAAATATGGTAAAAAAAGTGTTAATTATCTCCCTGTCTAACATAAATCTTCTCTCCCATCTTAATATCTACTACAAATTTGTCTCCCCTTTTCTCTTCTTCAGAATATTTATCAAGTATATTCTTTCACACATTCAAAATTCAATAAACATTTAGCACAGATTCCTCAATCAACATCTAACACCAACTGTTATAAATTTCTGTCACTCTTTATATATCAAGTGTATAATTTCTCACACTTTCTATTCTTCTTCTCAATCATTCACTCTCTATCCATCAATAAGTCTCTCTCTTTCTCACTCACTCTCACAGGTTTTTCTTTCACCCAACCACAATTTCATATTCCACCATTCAAGCTATAGGATATATTGAGTTCTATTTTTTCTTTATTTCATTTTATGGCTATTTCATTTTAATTCTATCTTTCTAACTCCTCTTTTCTAATTACCCTCTTCACATTCCCTATTTATGTATTTTCCAATATCTCATTGGAACATAATCTTCTATAAACTCTACTAATAGAAATAACAACAGCTGTGACAAAATGAAGAATTCCTGTTGAGGATTCCTTTTAAGGTTCCTCATTGATTAGTGAGACAAACCAATCAGGATGGGAAAATATGGTTGATATTTCTGAGTACAACATTCATTTAAACAGCGTGTGTGTGTGTGTGTGTGTGTGTGTATGTATATATACCAGAGTTTTGTATATATGTGTCAGTGGCAGTAAGTGTTTGTATGTGAGAGGTATTCTATTAATCACTACAAGACAAAATGAATATTGTAAACAAAGCCTAGAAAACATGGTGTGGGAAGTAGAATGGAAGTATGAGTCAACAAAAGCAATTTAAGTTGATATTATATGTAATAGTTGTAAAGGCAATATTACAAAAACGTGCAAAACCTATTTCTTTTCCTTTCATTTTTCCTTTGTTTCACTCATGAAAGTTTTGAGCTATTAGAGGCATAATTCCTTTCCCTTGTCAAGTGAAATTCTACCTTTACTTGTCATAGATTAATTGCTATACGTTGCTGTTTTATCTCATCTCCTACTCCATAGGACAGTGCTTTGACTTTTGTCAGATGCTGTGACCTCAGGTGGACTAGCAGTACATGATTTACTTACAGGTATTACAATAAAAAATAATTTAAATTTTAGGAGAGCAGACCTCTCTCAAAATAGTAAGTCTATGCCAACTTTCTGTTCTTATTTCTTTATTGGAATAAGTAAATGTGAGAAATGTTAATCAATGCAGTTACAGGTCATTAGCCTGGGATAGTTGTCATAGTAATATGGTGCTAACCAATGAAATGAACAATTTGGTCTGCATTTCTAAGTGTAGATGCTTCATTTTTATTATAGGAAATATGACCTGCAATTGTAATACTTATTTTAGAGATCATAAAGAAAAATTTTGTTACAACACTAAATATATTAATCACCCATGAAGATACTCTTATACTATCTTATACAACCATGCCTTTTTTTCTTATAGAGAAGACACTGTTGCTATTTTCTAGTCAAGAATTCTCTTTCCTAATATCATATCTTTGCTTCAGCAGTTCTCTTTTAATACAGTTTTATCGGTTAGAAGTTGTTCCGACTGGTTACTCATATTACACATTGATTCAGGGAAAACGGATGTTAAACGATCATGTTGATGATGATGTGAAAAAGCTATTTCAGGTAATTTCAGACTTAATCTAGAACTCGGTATGAAATTAGACAATGATAGTTGGTGAACTGTCTGTTTGTCTATAAAGATATTTCCATGTAGCTGAAAACCAGTTTTGTGTACTTGTATCTTTATACATTGCTATTAAATAAGTAATATAATTACATTTCATCACAAACCATTGATATGCACACATACACACCCATGCACATACACACGCACACATATATATATATATGTTTATTCTTTTACCTTATAACAGTCTTAGCTTATGTTTGAGACAATTTTGAGTTTAATGGAAATAAGATTACTTATTTAGTTAATGCATTATTTAAAAGAAATGTTTAGTTATAATATATTGAATCTCAGTTGTTTTCATTTATATTATATATTTTAATTAACATTTTTACAGAAAGTCAATTAACTTTTATACATTTATGAAGCGATGAAATTTTCACACATGAAACTATGTACATATAAATATACTGAAGAATTCACATATATTCTCTCTCCCTCATATATATATATATATATAGGAACGAGTAGGTCCTACTCATTCCTATTACCCACTCTACTACCCTAAGTATTGAGTACTTTGGTGCGTTATGGTCGACCTGGTTCCTTACCACATTTCCTTTGTTATATATATATATATATATATATATATATAAATGTATATATCATCATCATCGTTTTTACATCCATTTTTCCATCTAAAACAACAATGGCGATGATGATATATATATATATATATATATATATATATATATATATATATATATATATATATATATATATATATATATATATATGTATATACAATATTAAATAAATGGAAACTATATTTATAAAACCATATTTATTTCATTATATATATTTCAGGGATATCATATTAACAATATGCTATGCCTTCCTCAGACAAAATACAATATAAACAGTTTTATAGATAAATAGATTCGACATACCGTAACATCTACTTGCATTTGGACAATAGCATGTACATCAGGGTGTTTGCTTAGGATGATTATAGGATATAATGAGTTAGATAATTTCACATGCTGTTTTTATTTTTGCCTAGCCTCAGTTCAGCCCCAGTTAAGCAGAGCTATAACCTAAAATATTGCAGCCATAACCACATCAATTTCTTTATTAGTATTTAGTATTTCATTATCAAGTATGAGCTGGGAGTAATTTGGCTGCTATTTCACATAGGGAACCACCCTAATTAACTAATTAATTTGATATAGTACAATGCAAAATATTAAATCTGATTCTAGTGGAGCTACAGGATAAATGAAAATATTTCACTCAGGGATACAACAAAATGGTTAAAATTTCACTCTCTATATTTCTAATACAAACTCATTCACACATTTTAAAATTTACACTTATGAATATTTGTCTTTTAAATGTTCACACATTTCCTTATGCTGTTTGAAATTAAGACATACCACAAAAGATTGTACAAATAATTTGATCTCTAATTTCTTCCTAGTGCCAAATATTGAATTGCTAATTGATAGTTATGTTCAACTTTGTTGATGGACGTAATTAGAGCAAGGTATCAGATTTCAGAACAAATTTTAAATGAAAGTGAAACTGATTGAATCAATGAACACGTTAGCTTATGTTAAAACTACAATAGTTGTATGGTTATGGAACAGAAATATGTCATAGAATCCGAAGACAAATATAAATTAGATTATGTTACATTGTCAGAAATAAAACCTATTTTCAGTTGAGATTTTACAGATGTGTTAACAAGGACATTCATTTAGACAACCTATGCATGTTCCAACACTTCATGAAAATGCTTGAAACTACAGAATCAATTATTTCATGCCAATATTCATAAACTACAACAAAACATTCAGATAATATTATATGCACATGAACAAACGCTATCGATTCTTTAGTGGTGTGTCCATAAATGCATTCATAGACGGGGACACACACACACATGTATGTATGCATATATTATATCATTTTATCTATTAATGTTCAGATACGGAATAAAAGTGCAATCTAAGGTTTCGAAGCCCAATAGTGACCATATTCGGATTGTAAGAGGGATGAAAATTGTGACCTAATCTTCAGACGCTCAGACGAGCTTGAAGATACCATTAAAAGTATTATATCAAAGGGAAATAACACACACACACACACACACACACACACACACACACACACACACACACACACACACACACACACACACACACACACACACACACACACACACACACACACACACACACACACACACACACCGAAAATATAAAATATATAAGTATAAATATCCATAAAATAAATGTCGTACATGTATAGAAAATATTTCTTACAGATGTATACATATATGTATGTGTGTATATTGTTTTCACCATGATGTGCTGTATACCACTTATGTCTCTACTAGTCTCTCTTTTCCCCTTTCCTCTGTTTCGTTCTCTCAATCAATACTTATGAAGACGAGCCCAAATTTACAAGCCTTTCTACTTCTTTTTCCAAACCGTCAACGTAATAATTATAGTTGTTTAGCTTGTATTTCGTGTCGTTCTTTCGATGTCGTAGATTTAACATACACACACACACACACATATCACACACACACATATATATATATATATATATATATATATATATTATATATATATATATATAACGAAGGAAGTGTGATAAGGAACCAGGTGGGCCATAACGCACCAGAGTACTCGATACTTTGGGTAGTAGAGTGGCTAATAGAGAGAATTTGCCATCGAAACGGCTTGAGCTCTCCCGTCGGGGTCTTGACTCTTTTCCTATATATATATATATTTCATGATACAACAAAACTTTATCCTGCTACCGTTTATGATTATAACTCTGAACATTTTTTACAAACTGTATCTTAACTTGGGACTAAACTGAAAATATATTCTATTATGAACTGAAGATTTATATTATCCATAAAAGCAACGTCTGTATACCTGTTAACAGAAGAACAAAATAACAGATGGTTTGATCACTTTCATGAGACATTGAACCAGCCAGATCCAATCCCACCCTTTGACGTCTACTCAGAATCACCAGCTGAACCTCTTTAAGTAAACACTAACATCACAGTGGACAAAAATACAGGAAGCACTGAAAAAATTAAGAACAAAGCTACCGAATATGATCAAATTTCAGCTGAGCTCTTGAAAGGTGGGGGAGCAGGTTTTTCAGTGCTGTTAATAATTGGTAACAGCACTAAAAAAACCTGCTCCAAAAGTATTGAGAATACAAGCGAGTTCTGGCTGATTGGAGGTGAGTTTCCGAAAAAAGAAACCTTGGAAACTGCAACAATCGGAGAAGAATTACATTGCTCTCCGTAACATGAAACCATTTTTTGTACTGTATTACTGAACAAGATTAGGTAGAAAATTGATGAAAAATTGCAAGATGAACAATTATGATTCCATTTTAACTACTCATGCACAGTATAAAGTTATACACTGAGAAATATCGTGGAACAATGAATAGAGTTTCAGCATATCCTGTCAATCCACTTCATGGACTTCAAAAAGGCTTTTCACAGCATCCATCAGAAATCTCTACGGAAGATGCACAAGTCTTTAGTACCTCCTGACAGTACCTCATCTTCTGGAATCTTTATGAAAATTCTGCCGTCGTTCCACCCGTCTAGGAAGTCTTGCGAAGGTAATGGGCACTGCCCTTCTGACTAAGCCATAAAATAAGAATCAAATAAAAGTCTAAGCAAGCCAACTTGGTGATTCATTGTGCGTTGGATAAAATATTACAATCTCGAAGTTCAGTCCCACGAATTATATGGAATAGGCAGGATAGCTCATTGGTATTTTCAAAGGTAGTTTGTTTCAGTACTGAACAGAAAAAAAGTATCTGTTCTATGAACTGTAGTTGTGTGAGCGAGGATTAGATTTAACTTATCGTATCTTTAACTTATCGTAACTTATCGTATCTTTAGTTCATCAGCACGGATATGTGACTATATGTGTCTAAATTTACACCCGAATCAGGTAAAAGTGTATACTAAATTTTCTTTTGATTTGAATGCCGGAAATATATGGATATCTCGAGCAACTGAAAATATTGAATGAAACCAAACACAAACAACGTCAAGGTCACTTTCAACCTTACACTTGAAAATTATATATATATATATCAAGTAAGAATATTTTCGAAACAGCGAGTGGGTTTGAAAGTATTAGAAATGTAAGTTATCGCCGTATTTTAACTAAAAAATTAAAGAAATTATTTAGCCTGATAGTGGGGTTAAGAACCTCCGTAGAAATGGAAAAAGATGAGTATTGACGGACATGGGAGTCGAACTCACATCTTTGGTTGTCCGGACAATTGTGCTACCATTTACACCAAAACATCGCCCGTCTCTTTCCATTCAAATTAGAAGCTATAAACTTAGCGACTGTAATGTCAGGTATATATATATATACTATATATATACTATATATATATATATATATATATATATATATATATATATACTATATATATATATACTCTATATATATATACTCTCTCTATATATATATATATAATAATATATATATATAGTATATGTATATATAGTATATGTATATATAGTATATATATATATAGTATATATATATATAGTATATATATATATATATAGTATATATATATAGTATATATATAGTATATATATATATATAGTATATATATAGTATATAGTATATATATAGTATATGTATATATAGTATATGTATATATAGTATACGTATATATAGTATATGTATATATAGTATATGTATATATAGTATATATATATATATATAGTATATATATAGTATATATATATATTTATTAAAATAACAAATTAAAGTTTAAGCAAAGAATCGCTGCTTTCACCCTTAACGGGATCTTCTGAAACTAACAAAGTCAATCTGTAAACGCAGAACTGGATATTTCAAAAAACGTTGCTATCGGAGGAAGACAGGCAGACTATACTTTGGTTCGTGGTAACGTTCGCTGGCAAAGAACGTGGTTTTGTCTTTGCGCGTAATTGTTTTTCACCGCTCCTATTAATGACGTTTATTCGTTTTTTCCCGTTCTTTGCCAGCGAACGTTACCACGAACCAAAATATAGTCTTCCTGTCTTCCTCCGGTTGCAACGTTTTTTGAAATATCCAGTTCTGCGTTTACAGATTGACTTTGTTAGTTTCAGAAGATCCCGTTAAGGGTGAAAGCAGCGATTCTTTGCTTAAACTTTAATCTGTTATTTTAATAAATATTTGCTCTACGGTTCTTATATATTTGATATATATTTTCCTTATCGAGCCCTCTTTGGATTTTAGTCTTCAATTTTATTATTATTACTATAGTATATATATATATATAGTATATATATATATATAGTATATATATATATATAGTATATATATATATATAGTATATATATAGTATATATATATATAGTATATATATATATAGTATATATATATATCGTATATATATATATATATATATACTATATGTATATATATATATATATACTATATGTATATATATATATATATATATATATATATACTATATGTATATATATATATATATATATATATATATATATACTATATGTATATATATATATATATATACTATATGTATATATATATATATATATATATATATATACTATATGTATATATATATATATTACTATATATATATAATATATGTATATATATATACTATATGTATATATATATACTATATATATATATATATGTATATATATATATATACTATATGTATATATATATATAGTATATATATATATATATATATATATAGTATATATATATATATATATATATATATATATATATATACTATATATATATATATATACATATAGTATATGTATATATATATATATAGTATATATATATATAGTATATATACTATATGTATATATACTATATATATATAGTATATATATATATAGTATATATATATATAGATGCTATATGTATATTTATATATAGTATATATATATATATACTATATGTATATGTATATATAGTATATATATATATAAACTATATATATATATATAGTATATAACTATATAGTATATAGCATATATATATATATATACTATATACTATATAGTTATATACTATATATATATATATAGTATATAATATATATAGTATATATAAATATATACATATAGTATATATATATATAGTATATATATATATAGTATATAGTATTTATATATATATATATATGCTATATGTATATATATATATATATATATATACTATATCTATATATATATGTAGTATATATATATAGTATATAGTATATATATATACTATATACTATTTCTCTCTATATATATAGTATATATATATATCGTATATAGTATATATATATATACTATATGTATATATATAGTATATATATATATACTATATGTATATATATATATGTAGATATACTATATTTATATATATATGTAGTATATATATATATAGTATATAGTATATATATATACTATATACTATATGTATATATATATATAGTATATATATATATATAGTATATAGTATATATAATATATATACTATATGTATATATATATATAGTATATCTATATATATACTATATGTATATATATATATATAGTATATATATGTATATAGTATATACATATATATACTATATGTATATATATATAGTATATATAGACTTGAGGCAAGAGTGATTGTTTTGCTCGCATAGGACTGTCTGGCGGGTTTTCTACAGCTGGATGCCCTTCCTAACACCAACCACATTTACAGTGTGGGGCTGGGAGGTTTTTACCGTGTTACCTACACGGCTACATTACAGCGTGGACTGTCTGGCGGGTTTTCTTTAGCTGGATGCCCTTCCTAACACCAAACACATTTACAGTGTGGGGCTGGGAGGTTTTTACCGTGTTGCCTACACGGCCACATTACAGCGTGGACTGTGTTTATTTGTCATGACACCTACACGATCTCATTTGTTTCGGCCTGGATGTTGTGGCACCAACATAACTTTACATTGAAAGGGGCGGTGTGGATGGGGCGGGGGGGGGGGGGGGGGGGGGACGTAGGTATATTTTGTTAGAGATGCCTACTGACTGTAGTAGGTTTTACTTTGTATTTAGGTAAGGCGGGTCTTGTCTATTACTGAGTACCGCCAAAGCTCTCGGTCCAGTAAAATTGTCTTGGAGAGGTGTAAGTGTGTGAGGTCGGAATTTATCAGCTCGTCCCAGGTTTTTCTGGGTCTGCCTACACCGTAGCTACCGTCTATCTTTATTGCCCTGCACTTTGTTATACAGCTGTCGTCTTTCATGCGCATCACGTGACCATACCAACGTAGCCTTCTCTCGAGTAAACAACATCTGATCCCTCTTATTTCTAATTTTTTCCTTAGTTCGCTTACTATATATATATATATATACTATATATATATATACATATAGTATATAGTAATATATATATATATACTATATACTATATATATATATATATATATATATATAATATATATATATATATATATATATATATATACTATATACTATATTTATATATAGTATATATATATTTATATATATATATATATATATACTATATACTATATTTATATATAGTATATATATATAGTATATATATATATATATATATATATACTATATGTATATATATATATAGTATATAGTATATATATATATATATATATATATATATATATATATATATATTATATGTATATATATATATATCATGATAAATTAACGGAGGCATAGGCCGTCGTTATTCCCTGTAAATAATGTGCTCAAAGGGGAAGAGATCCTGAGCCCTTTAAAATATAATATGTTGAGAAGGTAACACACCAGAGAGAGATATATAGTGCGTTATCAATAATTGTTTCTACTTTAGGCACAAGGCAGCAATTACCCAGTGCATTACTGGTACTTTATTTTATCGACCCCGTAAGGATGAAAGGCAATGATAACCTCGGCGGGATTTGAACTCAGTCCGTAAAGGGACGTAACTATGCTGCAAAGCATGGCGTCCGACCCTCTACCGATACTGCCAATCCACATCAATAATACAGGGAAAAAACCACCAGTGTATGGAATCTATAACCTATGAAAGGCAGACTATAGACACGATAATTAAAAATATAAATTAAAGCGTAAATAAATACCTTTATAACTATATAACACACGTACAAATCCAAAGATATGTTTCACCAAAAAATTTGTTGAAAGAAATGGTCTAGTCTCGGTTCATCAGCGTGTGTAAGGCCATACATTTCAGACAACACTAAGAGAATTTTACAAACCTTCTCAACATACTATATATATATATATATATATACTATATCTCTCTCTATATATATAGTATATATATATATAGTATATAGTATATATATATATAGTATATAGTATATATATATATATATACTATATACTATATGTATATATATATATAGTATATATATATATAGTAAGCGAACTAAGGAAAAAATTAGAAATAAGAGGGATCAGATTTTGTTTACTCGAGAGAAGGCTACGTTGGTATGGTCACGTGATGCGCATGAAAGACGACAGCTGTATAACAAAGTGCAGGGCAATAAAGATAGACGGTAGCTACGGTGTAGGCAGACCCAGAAAAACCTGGGACGAGCTGATAAATTCCGACCTCACACACTTACACCTCTCCAAGACAATGTCACTGGACCGAGAGCTTTGGCGGTACTCAGTAATAGAGAAGACCCGCCTTACCTAAATAGAAAGCAAAACCTACTACAGTCAGTAGGCATCTCTAACAAAATACATCCCCGTCCACCACCCCCGCCCCATCCACACCGCCCCTTTCAATGTAAAGTTATGTTGGTGCCACAACATCCAGGCCAAAACAAATGAGATCGTGTAGGTGTCACGACAAAAAAACACACAGTCCACGCTGTAATGTGGCCGTGTAGGCAACACGGTAAGAACCTCCCAGCCCCACACTGTAAAATGTGGTTGATGTTAGGAAGGTAGAAAACCCGCCAGACAGTCCTATGCGAGCAGACAATCACTCTTGCCTAAGTGGGAAACCCCCGTCCGAACCATGCAAGCGTGGAACACGGACGTTAACGTTGATGATGATGATGATGATGATGAGTATATAGTATATATATATATATATAATATACATATATATATAGTATATATATATAATATATATATATAGTATATAGTATATATATAATATACTATACGTATATATATATCGTATATATATAGAGTAAGAGATAATATATATATATTATACTATATGTATATATATATAGTATATATATAATATATATATACTATATGTATATATATATAGATATAGTATATATATATATATATATACTATATGTATATATATATATATAGTATATATATATATAGTATATAGTATATATATATATACTATATGTATATATATACTATATGTATATTAATATAGTATATATATATATAGTATATAGTATATATATATATACTATATTATATATATATATATATATATACTATATGTATATATATAGTATATATATATATATTATATATAGTATATATAGTAAATATATATACTATATGTATATATATATATAGTATATATATATATAGTATATATAGTATATAGTATATATATATATAGTACTATATATATATATATACATTTAGTATATATATATATACTAAATACTATATAAATATATATTCTATATATATACATATTATATATATATATATACTATATACTATATATATACTAAATACTATATAAATATATACTATATATATACATATAACATATATATATATATATATATACTATATACTATATACTATATATATACTATATATATATATATACACATAGTATATATATATACTATATACTATATATATAGAGTATATATATATATATACTATATATATAAATAGTATATATATATATAGTATATATAGTATATATATAATATATATATATACTATATATATATATACTATATATATAGTATATATATATATAATATATATATATATATATATATATATACTATATATATATATACTATATATATATATATATATATATATATAATATATACTATATATATATATACTATATATATAGTATATATATATATAATATATATATATATATATATACTATATTTATATATATATACTATATATATATATACAATATATATAGTATATATGGAATATATATATATAGTATATAATGGAATATATATATATAGTATATAATGAAATCATATCCGCTCTCTTGCTCTGGAACCCTGACTCCAGCCTGACTAGGAGTAGGAAGCTGTCATTCCCTGATGTTATCTCTAGGGATACGGGAATCAGTAGACAGGACCTGAGGCAGCGATGGGGGACAGGGAATTCTGGGGCATGAGAGTGAGATCCGTCATCTCCGATAGTAGTCGACGAATGATGATGATATATATATATATATACTATATATATATATACTATATATATATATATATACTATATATATATATAGTATATATACATATAGTATATATATATACTATATATATATATATACTATATATATATATTACTATATATATATATAGTATATATATATATATTATATATATATATATATACTATATATTATATATATATATATATATATATACTATATATATATATAGTATATATATATATATAGTATATATATATATATATATACTATATATATGAAAGGGGCACCGAACGGGCGACTGCGCATTAACACACATAAGAGCGGTCACCTAGATGGTACCACCCGTAGCAAAAGTACAAGGACACGTAATTGCCACCGTAACGTCCTATGGTTCCACTCCCCCTACTCTCGAAGTGTGGCCTCCAACATACCCCGGATGTTCTTCGAAGCCTTAGAGAAGAACTTCCCGCCCAACCATAGGTATAGAGAAATTCTTAATAGGAACAATATAAAAATATCCTTCTCTACTACTCCTAACCTAGCAGACATCATAGGAACAACGAACCACAGTAAGATCACCAAGACACAGCACCTCGACACAGACGCACCTACACCTGACAATAACTATATCGGCCTTAACAACTCCCTGGCAGCATCCAATAGTGTTGGCAACGGCATCCGCAGACGCAACCAGCATAACTGCGAAATGACTGGGGAACATGCAGAACATGACGGGCGGAATAACAATCGCACCACCCCGCGTGCTGTGGGTTGGAATGGTGCTAACGACAGCTGCGGTAGCGTAGGTAGCAACGTAGGCAGCAACAATGATAGCCTTACCGTGGGAATAGACGGAACCGTGACAGAAATTGCAAGTGCCACGACAGAGGACGCTGCCCCCTTAGAGGATACTGCTTGACTGATAGGGTTATATATAGATGCACTATTACTAGCCACAATAGCGTTAAACATTATATAAGGGCTACCTCCGCCCGTTCAAAATTAGGTTTCGAACACATCTCCACTCTTTCACAAATAGAAAACTAAGGCACTCCACTTTGCTCGCGGACTACATCACATCACTAAAGGACTTAAAATCAACTTCTCCACGCACTGGGAGATTGTCGGCAGGGCTGCACCGTACAACTTCAAGAGGAAATGCGATCTTTGCCTCATGGAGCTCTACCACATCATAACTGCACCCCACGAGCTCATCAACAGCAGAGCTGAAACAGCGATAAGTTGTACACATCGTTTAAAAATATCCTTCTTCAGATGGGTTAAGGATGAGGAGTGAAACCGTACACCGGATCTCACTGCAACAAGTATTAACACCCCGGCGGGCAGGCGCTGCAAAATAACACCCAGGAAACTATCCGTGCATACCAGACCCAGCCTCGGACAAACAGATGCGGCAAAAAAAAAAAATTGTCCGGAAAGACTGCACTAACACGGCCAGAGATACCTCACTTGACCTTGCTGCAATATCAAAACAAGACATTTTGCGAGCAATGAACCTTGATGTGGATTTAACCCCCAAAACTCTTTCCGAGCAATATAAGGAACACTTGTGATTATTTATGCCCTTGAGAAGCCAACTGGGCGAAACGTACGTAGGTGGTGTTTTAAATAAACATCTTTTAACGGTCTATTCTCGATTTTTTACTTTCCCACGTACTATATATATATATATATACTATATATATACTATATATATATATAGTATATAGTATATATATATATATATATATATATATATATATATATATATATATATATATATATATATATATATGTATATATATATATATATACTATATATATATATACTATATATATATATAGTATATATATATTAATATAGTATATATATATATATATATATATATATACTATATATATATATACTATATATATATATACTATATATATATATAGTATATATATATATATACTATATATATATACTATATATATATACTATATATATATAGTATATATATATAGTATATAGTATATATATATATATACTATATATATATATACTATATATATATAAGTATATATATAGTATATATATATAGTATATATATATATATATATATATATATATACTATATATATATATATATATATATATACTATATACTATATATATATACTATATATATATATAGTATATATATATACTATATATATATATATACTATATATAGTATATATATATATAGTATATATATATATATATATATATATATATATATATATATATATACTATATAAATAGAGTATATAGTATATAGTATATATATACTATATATATATACTATATATATATATAGTATATAGTATATATATACTATATATATATACTATATATATATATAGTATATATAGTATATATATAAATATACATATATACTATATATATATATATAGTATATATAGTATATATATGTATATATATATATAGTATATATAGTATATATATATATATATATAGTAATATATAGTATATATATATATATATATATATATATATATATATAGTATATATAGTAATATATATATAGTATATATAGTATATATATATATATATATATATATATATATAGTATATATATATATATATACTATATATATATATATATTATAGTATATATATAATAATATATATATATATATATATACTATATATATACTATATATATATATATATATTATAGTATATATATATATATATATATACTATATATATATATATATATTATAGTATATATATATATTATAGTATATATATATATACTATATATATATATATATTATAGTATATATATTATATATATTATAGTATATATATATATATACTATATATATATATATACATTATTTATATATATATATATATTATAGTATATATATATATATAGTATATATATATATATATACTATATATATATATCATAGTATATATATATATATATATTATATATATATACTATATATATATATATATATTATACTATATATATACTATATATATATATACTACATATATTTATATATATTATAGTATATATATATATATATATATATATATATACTATATATATATATATAGTATATATATATATATATATATATAGTATATATAGTATATATGTATATATATATGTAGTATATATATATATATATATATATATATATATATATATATATATATATATATATAGTATATATATATATATATATATATAGTATATATATATATAGTATATATATATATACTATATATATATATACTATATATATATATATATATATATATATATATATATATATATATATATATATATATATATATATATATATATATAAATATATACTATATATATATATATAGTATATATATATATATATATATATACATATATATATACTATATATATATATAAATATAGCATATATATATATATATATAGTATATATATATACTATATATATACTATATATATATATATATATATATATACTATATATATATATATATATATATATATAGTATATATATATATATATATATATATATATATATATATATATATATATATAGTATTTATTAAAATAACAGATTAAACAATGAATCCTTAACGGGGTCTTCTGAAACTAACAAAGTCAATCTGTAAACGCAGAACTGGATATTTCAAAAAACGTTGCAACTGGAGGAAGAGAGGAAGATGATACTTTGGTTCGTGGTAACATTCGCTGGCAAAGAACGGGAAAAAACGAATAAAACGTCATTAATAGGAGCGGTGAAAAACAATTACGCGCAAAGACAGAACCACGTTTATGGTATAAAAGAGGTCGTAGACTAATGTTCTCTTAGGTGGTGCATAGAGACGTTCTCTAGCGATGAACGAAAAACGAAGGATAATAAGTCATATGTGGAACGTGGAGAACAATAGCACGCAAAGACAAAACCGCGTAAATGGTATAGCAGAAGTCGTAGACTAAAATTCTAACTAGGAGACCAAATGAATCTCCGCTACAGAGTTAAGAACAACGTAAATAAATACAATACAGAAGTAATAGAAATAAATAAATACATACACTCAAACAAATACGTACATACACAAGCATGCGCAAAACCTTACCATAGGTATACAAAACCACGCACATATAAATATGTGTGTGTGTGTATGCTTGTGTACAAATAAATAAATAATTATATAAACGTATATAAGTAAATAAATACGTATATAACAAGCGCACAAACATACCTACATATAAATATACGATGTTCGGAGACGTAAGTCAACTAAAACAAGAAGTACACATATACACACACCCGCCATATGTACGAACCTGCATACTCACGCAGACGCAAAACTCCCGTATACACATAGCCAAACCCTAAATACCAGAATATATAAAAATTATACGCCATAACAATCAAATATACGTACGAGAATGTATACATACCTTCGCAAAACATACGGGTAATGATACTTATCTATGCAAATAAGTAAAGGAATAAACAAAACATATACTTAGCTCCCACATCAAGACGTAAAATATCCACGTATACATCGTACTAAATATCCACGTATACATCGTACTATCCGTTAGGGTATAGCGTGGGGCTGTAATACAGTAAAGTTTTGTGCAATTTATGTTTACAAGCCGAAATTGCCTCAGATTTTTTGTTTAAGATGCGGTCTGTGGCCTAGACAATTTCCAGGGCCTCAGCGGCGCAGAGGTCACATGGTCTTTTATTTCCGTTATACGATCTAGCCCTTATCAATATATATATATATATATATATATATATATATATATATATATATATATATATATATATATATATATATATATATACTATATATATATATATATATATACTATATATATATATATATATATATATATATATATATATATATATATATATACTATATATATATATATATATATATACTATATATATATATATACTATATATATACTATATATATATACTATATATATACTAATATATATATACTATATATATATATACATACACTATATATACTATATATACTATATATATATATATATATATATATATATATATATATATACTATCTATATATATATATATATATATACTATCTATATATATATATATATACTATATATACTATATATATATATATATATATATATATATATATATACTATATATACTATATATATATATATATATATATATATATATATATATATATATACTATATATATATATATATATATATACTATATATATATATATATATATATACTATATATATATATATATATATATATATATATATATACTATATATACTATATATATATATATACTATATATATATATATATATACTATATATACTATATATATATATATATATATATATATATATATATACTATATATACTATATATATATATATATATATATATATATACTATATATACTATATATATATATATATATATATATATATATATACTATATATACTATATATATATATATATATACTATATATACTATATATATATATATATATATATATACTATATATACTATATATATATATATATATATATATATATATATATATATATATATATACTATATATACTATATATAAATATATATATATATATATATACTATATATATATATATATATATATATATATATATATATATATATAAATACTATATATACTATATATATATATATATATACTATATATACTATATATATATATATATATATATACTATATATACTATATATATACTATATATATATATATACTATATATACTATATAATATATATATATATATATATACTATATATATATATATATATATATATATATATATATATATATATATATATATATATATATATACTATATATATATATATATATATATGTAGGTCCCGGGTTGAGTTGGGGAAAACCACAGTAAGTAAGGTACTCAATACATGGCAGAGTTAAAATTTTTTCATTGTATAGAAGGAGCTTCTACAGGACTAGTACTGTTTCATTCAGATGAAATCTTCAGGAAGCTGTGTGTCATATTAAGTTCTGGTATTTATACATTTAGGTAGTGGTAAGGGAGGGGTGGTGGCTGGGGAGCGGGGGAATTTTTTGTGGTAGGATGGTATTTAGATACACAGGACCACAACATGGCACAGGCCGTTTTTCTTTGGGGAGTTGTCAATTAGCCAGAATGCTTTTTTGAAATAAATAAATAAATAAGTAAATAAATAAATAAATGAATAAATAGATAAATCAATAAATAAATAAATAAATTTAAAAAAAAAATAAATAAATAAATAAATAAAAAAAATAAAAAAATAAAAACCTCAAGAATAGTAATTCAACTGATATATAGTAGGGAGATTTTTTAGGTGGATTGGTAATAGAAGATAAACCGAATCATGGCACAGACTGAGGTGAGTGGTCAAGTTAACATACAAGCCACAGGTGGCCAGAGTGTCTTTGTAGAATGGAAAGAATAAAATATATTGATGACACTACTTTGACTGAAACAAACATAGCCGGAAAGAAGATCGCCACTTCCCTTAAACTGGAAGACCGGACAGAACCTCTGAGGGTAAAGTCCCCACACTTCACCATGAAAGGCCACAAGAACAACTTCGACAATAAACCGTCGGTCCGGCTGATTAACCCGACCAAGTCTGACATAGGATCCGTCAGTAAGAAGATCCTGGACAGGATTCTACCTAGACTACGTGCTGCCTCACCCCTCCCACTCTGGAATAGGACATCAGAGGCAATCACATGGTTCCGGGACTTGCCCGACAAAAGCAACACCCGCTTCCTACAGCTAGACATCGAGGATTACTACGCCTACATATCAGAGAGCCTGCTGATTGACGCGATTAACTTCGCCAGGAACTTAACCACAATCACCGAAGCCGAGCAGGATGTTATCCTCCATGCACGTAAGACTTTTCTTTACCATGACAGATCCCACTGGATCAACAAAAGATCTGAGACCCCCTTCGACGTTAGGATGGGTGCTAGTGACTCAGCTGAAATAAGTGACCTTGTGGGTCTGTTCATCTTCCACAGGTTGAAGACCCTCTTCACAGGCCTCTCCGGCGGTCTCTACCGAGATGACGGCCTCTTTGCCCTCCACAAAATCAACCCCAGGACCACGGATGGGTTCAGGAAATACCTTTACACCTTCTTTAAAAACTTAGGCCTTAGGATTACCTTAGATTCGAACTTAACTAAAGCTAACTTCCTAGACGTTACCTTCGACTTAGAAACTTCCCTTTACTACCCGTACCACAAACCTAATGAATCCCTTAGATATATAGACGTTAATTCTAACCACCCCAAAAATATATTAGACAACCTAGTGAAAAGTGTCTCCACTAGGATATCTAGCCTCGCCGCCAATGAAGATATCTTTAGAGCAGCAGCCCCCCTATTACAACGAGGCCCTGGCCCGCAGTGGCTTTAGAGATAAGATCACCTACCTTAGTATAGCCCCACGCCCACCCAGGAAGAATAGGCGAAGGCACATTAGCTGGTACAACCCCCCCTTCAACCGCGAAGTTTCAATACCTGTAGCTAAAATTTTCTTCACTCTCTTACAAAAACACTTCCCCACCCAACATAGGTACTATACAATCCTTAATAAGAATACCATTAGACTCTCTTACTCTACCACACCTAATCTAGCTAGGAACTTAGCCAACAATAACATCAAGAAGCTAAATAAGTCTACTTTTTCCGAAGCCCATCCAGCAACCGATGGCAATTGCAATTGCCCTGATAAGACTACCTGCCTTCTCAACAACAACTGTCTAAAAAAAGATCTCGTCTATATATGCGATGTAATCTCAGGCCCCGATGAAAAAAGAAACTCGTACATCGGGATGACTTCTAACAGTTTTAAGACTCGCTGGTACGCCCACACACATTCGTTCCGGCGCCCAGACAAATCTAACCAAACTACACTCGCCGCCCACATCTGGTACCTTAAAAGGAACTCCATCCCCTTCAAGATCCAATGGAGACTACTCCAGAGAGCGAGATCCTACACGGGAGGCCATAATTGCTGTGACCTCTGTATCTCCGAGAGCTATGAGATTCTATTCGCCAAAGGCCCTCTCCTCAACAAGATCTCGGAGCACTCCCCTAATTGCATGCACAAGAACTATGCAAATTACAAAAACTACAGACCCACCCGGCCCCCCGACTGACCCCCCCCCCCCACATATCACCACCCCACCTCCGCCCCCATCCCACTTCCGTCCCCCCATCTCTCATTATTACCTTCTTTCCTCCCCTCTATCTCTCATTATTACCTTCTTTCCTCCCCTCCAGGTCTTATATATTGTGTTGTATGCCTCTGAGTAAAGTTCCGTGGCCGCACACACAAATTCGCGTATATACCTGCTCATGTTTGCATACGTGCAGTTATGAACTGCTGCACGCACACGTTCGAGATTTATTTATCTATTTATTTGTATATTTATTTATTTATTTATTTATTCAGATATTTTATTTATTTATCTATTTATTTATTTATTTATTTATTTACTTGTTTATTTGTTTATCTGTTTGTTTGTTTGTTTGTTTGTTAGTTAACTCATTCATTTATTTATTTATTAATTAATGAGTGAAGGCGTGTGGCTGAGTGGTTAGAGAATTGGATTCGCAATCGTAAGGTTGTGAGTTCGATTCCTGGACCAGGCGATGCGTTATGTCCTTGAGCAAGACACTTTATTTCACGTTGCTCCTTCTACCTGGAGTTGCGACCGATAGATAGTATTAGCAATTGGAAAGACCAACGGAAACATTGTTCCCTCGGTCCGATTTGACGAAAGTCGATCGTCCTTTTATGATTAGGTAATGAATAGATAAAAGATAAAAGATAGGTAACGAATAGTGAATGGTAAATAGTAAATAATAAATAGTAATTAATTACTTGATGATAATATAAATAACTTAGTAGTGATATTAATTATTTCAATCCTCTATCAGGCCCAGTACCTTTTCCGATTATATTATAGACACATACATGTGTGCGAACGAGTGCGTGTTTGTGCATTTGTGTTTATGTGTACTTATTTGTATGTATGTATGTGTATGTATGCGTGTGTGCTTGTATATGTGTATGTGCATATATATGTGTATATATATATATATATATATATATATGTGTGTGTGTATATATATGTATATGTGTGTATGTGTGTATATGTATATATGTTTATATATGTGTGTATGTATGCGTTTGTGTGTGTGTGTGTATGTATGTGTATGTATGTATGTGTGTGCATATTTATGTATATGTATGTATAGTATAGTTTATACCGAGAGACATACATACATGTATGTGGTATATATATGTATATGGGTATGCGCACGTGTGTATGTGTAGATATATATATATGTGTGTATGTGTATGCGTGTGTGTGTATATTTGTGTGTTTGTGTTTTTTCTTGTGTGTGTATATATATATATATATATATGTGTGTGTGTATGTATATATATATATATATATATATATATGTATACACATATATATATATTTCGTTTCTGAATTTGTTTAGCAAGATTCTTTATCTGAAATCGTGTGTTGAAACCGATATTGTTATACTTTGGGAGGGTCATGTTGCCAATAAGAAACACACGCACCAGATGCTTTCACTTCAATTTATTATAATAAATTTATAATAAATTTATAAATTTATAAATTTCTGGTTGGTTGGTTCCACAACCAGATAGTTGTTTATATATAGTCATAGTTCTTTCGTCACACACTCTGTGACCTCTTCAGTGACTGGGGATTCCTTTCTTTGTTTCTGTGCCTCTCCTTTGTTCTGTCCTACGCCATTTTGTTTCTGTGTGTGTGTTGTGTGCTCAGTCTGCGCATGCGCCACATCCGGGTGTCTGTGTGTGTTTATGTTCATTTATTTATTTGTTTATTTACATGTTACTGGTTGGTTGTTTGTTCTATGTGTGTGTGTGTTTTCATTTTGTCCTTAATTGTAAGTTTTGATGTTGCTGTTCCACTCATATTTTCTATTTAATTTTGGTTGTAATTCTTTTATGTTTATTGCCTCTGTAATTTGTCTAAACATTGCGTCTTTTCTGTGTGTAGATTCTATTTTTATTTCTATGTTCTCTAATTTACCCTTGTGTTCTATTTTAGCATGTTGGTAGAGTTCCGTGGGATTGATACCAGTGAGCTGGGACTCCTAATTAAGCTTACCTATAGTAATAATTACCTAGACACATATGACCTTAGCAACCTGTGCCCTACAAGACCAGCAAGAGGCAGACCACCTACCATTACCTCAATGGCCAAGAAAACCCACACAGATAGATGGAACGGGTGGACCAGAGCCATACGGACACCCGAAAACCACGATGAACTGAAGAAAATGATTGCACATGGGTAGGGGCCAGCATAAAACTAACCCTTAAGGAACATATGTTCAAATTTAATGTAAAAACATATGCCCAAGAGGAAGGAGCAGCCATTGGTGTTAGCATTGCAGGCGACATAGCTAACTTATTCATGGTATGGTGGGACAGTAGACTTAAACTTAAACTTAAAGAACAATTAGAAGACCCCTTAACCCTGATAATGTACTCCCGCTACGTTGATGATATAAACATCGTAGTTAAGACACCCCCACTAGAGAACAGTCAGGAACTAGAGAAAAACACAATGGAAAGCATCCAGCAAATAGCAAACTCCATCCACCAGAGCATTAGAGTTACTATAGACTACCCAAGTAAACACCCCAACCATCGATTCCCTGTACTAGACACAGAGCTCTGGTTAGATACCATTAACAACAAAAACAGATCCTCCATTCCCATTATGCCAAACCCATGACTTCCAAACATCTGATCCACCGAAACTCGGCCGTTTCGGACCATACCAAAATCAACATACTTATTGCGGATTTGGTACGGGTGATGAGAAATGTGTCCCGCATGTGCAACCTCGAAGAACTAGAGAGACACATACAACACTTCATCCAGCGTATGCAGTTCTCTGGCTACAATCAGAGAGATGAAATCAGAGTGTATAGAGGAGCCAGAACTAAATGGGAAAAAATGGTAAATAATGACATAAATGGGACCTTCCCCTTTTATAGGAGCACATTTTGGAATAGAATAGAAAGAACTAGGAACAAGGCTAATAGAATAAACTCATGGTATGATAGCAATAAATACCAGAGTGTAATGTTCATCGATACAACCCCTAGAGGTGAATTAGCTTACAAATTTAGAAGGGCCCTAAATAAACATAAACTCAATATTAAGATAGTACAAAGACCAGGTACCTCCGTAAAAACACTTATTAGCAAGACATACCCTTTTCAAAGACCCTCATGTATAGATAGGAAATGTATAACCTGTAAAATAAGGCCCCCATATTAACTGTAAAACTAAAAATGTAGTGTATAGCATAAGATGTACTGAAGGACAATGTAGAGACAAAAATATAGTGTACATAGGTGAGACAGCTCGTAGTGTAGGGGAACGGATAAATGAACACTGGCGAGACCTTCAAGATAGTAAAGAATCATCTGTACTCTACCAACATGCTAAAATAGAACACAAGGGTAAATTAGAGAACATAGAAATAAAAATAGAATCTACACACAGAAAAGACGCAATGTTTAGACAAATTACAGAGGCAATAAACATAAAAGAATTACAACCAAAATTAAATAGAAAATATGAGTGGAACAGTAACATCACAACTTACAATTAAGGACAAAATGAAAACACACACATACATAGAACAAATAACCAACCAGTAACATGTAAATAAACAAATAAATAAATGAACATAAACACACACAGACACCCGGATGTGGCGCATGCGCAGACTGAGCACACAACACACACACAGAAACAAAATGGCGTAGAACAGAACAAAGGAGAGGCACAGAAACAAAGAAAGGAATCCCCAGTCACTGAAGAGGTCACAGAGTGTGTGACGAAAGAACTATGACTATATATAAACAACTATCTGGTTTCGGAACCAACCAACCAATCAGAAATTTATAAATTTATGAATTTATTATAATAAATTGAAGTGAAAGCATCTGGTGCGTGTGTTTCTTATTGGCAACATGACCCTCCCAAAGTATAACAACATATATATATATATATATATATATATATTATGAAGAGAGAAGAAACATTTAGATATAATTAGTAATAAAATGTATCATACCTAAACTGCTCCTAGATTCCTCGACTACGTAGTTTCGTGGCATAAACAAAAACAATACATCATAAAGATATAGATTCCTTGCGAGGTCTGCCGACTTATCAAGTGGATACCTCATTTTACTAGCCTCAAGAACGCGTCTACACGACGTGAGAAAGAATCCCAAAAGGCGGAGAGGGGAGATAGTCACGCGATATAACGGTCGAGAAAACGAGCTAAGCCTCTTATAACCCCGAAGAAAATACCACGGAGGCGGAGTGGGTATTTATATCGAAGCCGTAGAAGAGGTGGTGAAGGAGGGGAGAAGTATGAGTAATGGCAGCTTTCCAGCAGTCACCACACTTCAAAGATTACTCGACCAGAGGGAGTTATGAACAATATATTTAGAAACACACAGATACATGCGGACACACATATACATGAATGCATCCACACCCAACCGTGAGTTAATGGTGCCAATCTTACCGATGTTGCTCAATGAATGACTGGGACAGGCCAATCCGGTTGAACTAGACTGAACCAGTATCAGAGTTAAAAATACATTATGAAGAGAGAAGACGCGTTCTTGAGGCTAGTAAAATTAGGTATCCTCTTGATAAGTCGGCAGACCTCGCAAGGACTCTATATCTTTATGATGTATTGTTTTTGTTTATGCCACGAAACTACGTAGTCGAGGAATCTAGGAGCAGTTTAGGTATGATACATTTTATTACTAATTAGATCTAAATGTTTCTTCTCTCTATACATATATATATACTATATATATATATATATATATATATATATATATATATATATATATATATATACTATATATATATATATATACTATATATATACTATATATATATACTATATATATATACTATATATATATACTATATATATATACTATATATATATATACTATATATATATATACTATATATATATATACTATATATATATATATATACTATATATATATATATATATATATATATTATATATATATATATATAGTATATATATATATATATATACTATATATATACTATATATATATATATACTATATATATATATACTATATATATATATACTATATATATATATACTATATATATATATATACTATATATATATATATACTATATATATATATATACTATTTATATATATACTATTTATATATATACTATATATATATTCTATATATATATATATATATATATATATACTATTTATATATATATATATATAAATATATATATATATATATATATATATATATATATATATATATATATATATATATATATAAATATATATATATATACATATAATATAAGATCAAAAGATGGTTAAAGGAGTTCCATATATTTTATTATGCGCATTTCAAAAACAAACATCATCAAGCAATAATATTTGTGTTTTCATCAGATAAAACAGGAGAACATGATATGAAGGCTAAAAAACACTTGTTGATAGTGCAGTTTTAAATCAACATATCAACAAATCAACATCAGATATGTTGATTTAAAACTGCACTATCAACAAGTATTTTTTAGCCTTCATATCATGTTCTCCTGTTTTATCTGATGAAAACACAAATATTATTGCTTGATGATGTTTGTTTTTGAAATGCGCATAATAAAATATATGGAACTCCTTTAACCATCTTTTGATCTTATATTATACATACTCCAGTCCCACAAACTGTAGAGTGCTTCTTATCCGATATCTGCATTGCTTTATTGTACTACAATAAAACTCACCTCCTACATATATATACATATATATATATATATATATATATTTATATATATATATATAAATAGTATATATATATATATATATATATATATATATATATATATATATATATATATATATATATATATATATATAAATACTATATATATATATATATATATATATATATATATATGTATATATATATATATATATATATATACTATTAATATATATACTATTTATTTATATATATATATATATATATATATATATATATATATATATACTATATATATATATATATATATATATATATATATATATATATAAATAGTATATATATATATATATATATATATATATATATATATATATATATATATATATATATATATATATATATATATATATATATACTATTTATATATATATATATATACTATTTATATATATATATATATCTATATATACTCTTTTACTCTTTTACCTGTTTCAGCCATCCGGCTGAGGCCATGATGGGGCACCGCCCTTGTTGCTACACATTTTATCTCCAGCCTGTATAGGTTGGCCACCGGTGTAAGAGGGAGTTTGTTGCTGCTGCCCTTAGGTTTCTATCGTGTCTTGCTGTGGGCTCATCCGGAATCCTGGATAACAAGGTGTCGAGATGTTTCTTAAAGACATCCACCTCCACGTCATGCAAGTCTGTCAGATGCCTCGGCAGCCTGTTGAAGAGTTGAGGGCCCTTGAATCCCAGGCTATTGCAATACCTGCTCCTTATTCTAGATGTGGAAGACGGGACCTTTGGCACCACACAGTGACGTCCTGTTCGAGGGTTGGTCCAGCTCCCAATGCCAAAGTTTGATGCTAGTCCCTCCAGGATTTTCCACATGTAGAT
Organism: Eledone cirrhosa; assembly: GCA_964016885.1. Lineage (NCBI taxonomy): Eukaryota > Metazoa > Mollusca > Cephalopoda > Octopoda > Eledonidae > Eledone > Eledone cirrhosa. Next base: position 46,587,038 of record OZ024746.1, read on the forward strand.
CACTGCGTATCTCTCCCGTCTTCGCTCCAAGGAGTAGAGGTTCAGTTCCTTTAGCCTCTCCCAGTAGCTTGTCTCCCTCATCTTGGCAATCCTCTTGGTGTAGCTTCGCTGGATTGCCTCAAGCTCCGTGGTTAGTTTGACACTATGGGGTGACCACAACTGGGAGCAGTAGTCCAGGCGGCTTAGGACAAAAGTCCTCCACAGTGTCAACATGGTGTCTCGATCTCTTGTCCGGAAAGTCCTCAAGATCCAGCCAGCGAGTCGTCTGCACGTTGTCGCCACGTTCATGATGTGTGAAGAAAAAGATGCATCATCGCTCATGTCTATGCCCAAGTCTCGTATCGATTTTGACACAGGGATATCGGTCCCTCCTGGTCCTGTCTAGCTGTGTTCCACTATATTTGTGTTTGCAGGTTTGATTTGTAGGGCTTGGAATTTGCCAGCATTAAACTGCATGTTGTTTTCTTCCGCCCATCTGTATATGGCATCCAGATCCTGATGTAAAAGGGCAGCGTCAGCCGGGTTTTTGATTGTCTGTGCTACCCTAGTGTCATCAGCATAGCTAGTGAGGGATGTTGTTGCATGCACCACAGAGGGCATGTCCGAGAGAGCCACCAAAAACAGTAGTGGTCCCAGGACTGTCCCCTGGGAACCCCACTTGTTATCGGTGTTTCCCTCGAGAGGGCCCCATTTGCTGCGACTGCCTGGCTTCTGTCTCTTAGGAAGCCATGCAGCCACTCACCTACTTTTCCAGTTATGCCGAGTCCGTGTAGTTTGTGACATATCATTCCGTGGTCGACCTTGTCAAAGGCCTTCGCAAAGTCAAGATATATCACGTCCACATGTGAGCTGTCTAGTAGTTGTCTCAGTACCCAGTCGTAGTGATGTAGCAGCTGTGTAAGGCAGCTTCTTCCTGGGCGGAAGCCATGTTGCGTGCTAGTCAGGCGGTCATTTTCTTCGAGGAAAGTGATTAGTTTCTTTCTGACGACTCACTCCATGACCTTACTGATATGCGATGTCAGGGAGACTGGCCTATAGTTCCTGGCCTCCGCTCTACTACCTCCTTTATGGATAGGGCATATTGTGCCTTCTTTCAGCTCCCTGGGTAGTACACCGCTAGCCAAGGGGCTTCTGAAGAGCATCTTCAGTGGAGTTGCTAAGGCCCGCTTACATATTTTTAAGAGAACTGCTGGGAATCCATCAGGTCCAGCAGCCGAGTCTGTTCTAATTTCATCAATGGCGTACACCACATCCTCCTCCGTTATGTCTATGTGGTTGATGGTTGCCATTTCTTGATGTAGTGTTGTGGCATCAAAGAACTCCTCTGGCTTCGTTATTTGCATGTGCCTCAGTGGACATGTGAAGACACTTTTGTACTGTTCGTTCAGTATTTCACATATCTCTTGGGAATTTTCGGTTAATGAACCGTCCGTGTGGAAGAGTGGCCCAATCTTGCAGTGTACTGAGGCAGTTTCTTTTGCAAATTTAAAGAAGGCCTTAGGGTTTGTTTTAATGTTTTCTATGGCCCTGTTCTCTTTCTTTGCCCTCTCATTCTCATGTGAAAGTTTGAGTGCAATCTCGGTGTCAAGTAGTGCACGTTTCAAATAGGATTCCTTCTTGTTTTTGTTTTGTTGACTATTCAACTGGTTTGAGAGTTTAGTTCTACGTCTCATAAAGATTTTCCTATCTCTGGGAATAAGATTTTTGTGTCTGTTTGCCTCTTTCTCCGGGACACACTTTTTGCATATGGTGTGTATCGTTGTCATGAAGTGTTGAAATTGTGTGTAAGTGTCTTGTGTGGCGGTGTTTTCACACCATGTTTGCTTCCGGATTTCACTCTTAATCTTTTTCCAGTTAGCCTTGTAGAAGTTAAGGTTGGATAGCGTCCCGGAGCTTCTTGGTGGTTTTGTCTCTGTTGGTTCTCTTGGACCACATATCATTAGCTCTACTAAGTTATGATCCGAGAGAATTGTTGGTGTCACCTTTACATCGTTGTTTGTAAAACAGAGGTCCAGGACATTTTCGCCTCTTGTTGGGAGGATTATTGCTTGCTCCATGAACAGCCTGTGTGTGAGGGCCAGCAGGGATTCCGTCTGTCTGTTCTATTGACGTCATTCCAGGGAGGAGGTGGCCCTCAGGCCATTTGACCTTTGGTAGGTTGAAGTCTCCCAGCAGTAGGATGTTGAGACCCTGGTCCAGTTTGTCAAGGAACTCTTCTATCCTACTTAGGCTATCCTCAAATTTACCCTTATGACTGGGGGCATCGGGCGGCCGATATGTGACACATATTACTGTCTGTAGTTGCTTCATATGTATTATCAGTGTGTCACAGACTGAGTTTGAATGTGTCAACAGTACAATTGGTGTGACATCTTCACGGATATACAGAGCAACCCCACCATGAGTTCTCTCCTTCCTGTCCGAACGAAATACAGTATATTTCGGTATATGTATTTCTGCATCTGCTATACTCCTTGTCAGGTGCGTTTCGGTTAGTGCCATGCATAGTGCTTGATTTCTTATGGCTAAGTCTCCCAGGTAGGAAATTTTACTCATGTTACTGAGTTTCACCAGGCCCCTGACATTCAGCAGCAGCACTGGTGTGACTTTTGGGGTGCCAGTAATGGCTGTCGGTATGACACCTGGTCTGGTGTCAGCGGCGGCCACTCTGGGTCCCTTAACTGCGGTAGTCTCGAGTGCTGGTGTAGATGACCCTGGCTCTGGAGACGATGCAGCCAGGTCAGCTGTCCCACAATCTTCTCTGCCATCACTAACATTTTTTTCTGATCTGCTGCTGCCATCTGTATCTCGTCGGCATGTGCGTGCCTTCTTCTTGTTGGTGCGGCACGCGCGACATCAGCATACTTCTGGAGCGGCTTATTTCGGCTTTGGCTGGGGCATGTTGCGCGAGTATGATGGGCATAGTTCGTTTGAGACCTAGGGTGGGCGAATCTGCATCCCATCCCTGTCTCTCCATGCCAGCATGTCCCGTTCTTGAAAAACTTGCACATTACTTGGTGTTTTTTGCTCCCAGTGTCTCAGTGCTTTCTGTTCTTCCTTTGAACAGTTGTCCACTGGTCCCTCTGCGCTTGGTTCTCCTTCGGAAGGTGATTTCGCTTTTCACCTTTGCCCTTAGCTTGTTGGTTGCCCGGTCTGCCCTCCCTGCCTGTGGCGGAGGGTATATCATTTTCTTTCAGGTCCGTGCTTGTGCTCTCCTCCTTTTCTTTTTCCTCTTCCTTTTCCCTCTCCTTCTCATCATCCCTCCCTTCGGTTTTCTCCTCCCTGAGGACACGGCTTAGCATCGCCATATGTGGCGCTATGAGGACATACGCCTTCTCAATTTCTTTTCTCTTTCTCTCTATCTGTGCCAGTGTCCTCAGAAACCCATGGCTCTTCAGGTTCTCCGGCATCTTTTTCTTGGTGGAGACCCATCAGCCATGGTCCACCCCTTGATCAAAACCGCTAGTTCCATCTTTGACCAGTTTCGTTGACTCCTAATTTCACCTTTTTCCTGCATGCAGTCCATTTCGCTGTGGAGGGGAGAAAGAGAGTCAGTGGGAAGTGTAGGGTAGAGGTTAGAGAGGGACAGAGGTAGGGAGGGAGATAGAGATATAACTCCAGTGAGATAAATATAACTCCAGCGAGAAAATGAAACAGAAACAGAAGAAAAGAAAAGAAAAGGGGGAGAGAGACAGAAGAGGGGAGCGAGAGAGATAGCGAGAAGAGTGGGGGGGAGGTCAGAGGGAGAGAGAGGAGATAGAGAGAGAGAGAGAGGGAGAGGGAGAGAGAGAGCTCGTTGATCTAGAGAGAGAGAGAGGGAGAGGGAGAGAGAGAGCTCGTTGATCTAGAGAGAGAGAGAGAGGGAGAGAGAGAGAGAGAGAGAGGAAGGAAGGAGAGAGATAGAGACAGCGTGAGCAATAGCAGTTCATAAATATAAAAATAAATTTTAAATTAAATTAATGAATGGAAGAAACCGGAATCATAGAGATATAGAAACACGATGTAAGTTGTATATAAGTTGAATCTGAATGTTTGTTTACAAATATACGAAGTTATTGTAATATCAACATATCAAATGTGGGTATGGTGAGGCGTGCGGTGGCCGGGGGCGGGGGGGGGGGGGGGGGGGAGTGCTCGACCGGAAGGGGTTTTTGAGTGCTCGACCGGAAGGGGTCTTTGACCGGAAGGATGCTCAACCGGAAGGGCCAGGAGAGGGCCTCTCTCTAGTGGTGACCAGCATACGGTGAGGACGCGTTTTGGGCAGCTCCTGGTGTTAAGCAGTCGGACGCCCGTGGAAGAGGAGTACCTGCAGTGAATTTAGCGGCGCCTGTGAAAAGCGGTAAGTGAGATAGCTTTTTCTAACCACATCAAACAAGAAACAACAAACCGAGTCAAAAAACAGATAAGATTATACCAAATTATTATATATACTATAGTACGCATAGTATCAGCATAGTTACATATATACTATAGTACGCATAGTACCAGCATAGTTACGTCCCTTTACAATCTGAGTTCAAATGCCGCCGAGGTTGACTTTGCCTTTCATCCTTACGGGGTCGATAAAATAAAGTACCAGTAATGCACTGGTTAATTGCTGGCCTTGTGCCTAAAGTAGAAACAATTATATATATATACTATATATATATATATATAATTTATATATATATATATATATATATATATATTTATATATATATATATATATATATATATATATATATATATATATATATTATTCATATATATACATATATATACACTATTTATATATATATATATATATATACAATTTATATATATATATAAATATACAATTTATATATATATATATATACAATTTATATATATATATAAATATACAATTTATATATATATATAAATATACAATTTATATATATATATATATACTATATATATATATATATATATATATATATATATATATATATATATATTTATAGTGTATATATATATATACTATATATATATATAGTATATATATATATATATATATACTATATATATATATATATACTATATATATATATATATATATATATAGTTATATATATACTATATATATATAAATATACTATATATATATATATATATATACTATATATATATATATACTATATATAATATATATATATATACTATATATATATACTATATATATATATATATACTATATATATACTATATATATACTATATATATATATATATATATATATATATATATATATACTATATATATATAAATATACTATATAATATATATATACTATATATATATATATACCATATATATATATACTATATATACTATATATATATATACTATATATATATACTATATATATATATATACTATATATACTATATATATTTAATACAATAACAGAGATAGCTTAAAGCTAAACTCTGACTGGTAACCATCTCACTCAACAAACATTAGGTTATATGTTAGTATAAACCCAATTTAAGTGTTTGGGGTGCTAACTATATGTATTTTGTGGAAAGCCAGTTGTATTATTTTATGAGATATAATTAAAGTTAAGATACATCTCTCTTTCCAAACAATTGTTTCATTATAAGTTTTCTACAAATTGGGAGAATGTTTCCAGTTTATGTAGAAGCCTAACATATATTCATGTAAGAATATAATTAGGTGGGCGTTTATAAATCATCAGTGGAAGCCCATTAAACTTTGATATAAGAAAAAATTCTTACCGCAGTTAAAAATCGTGTGTGTTAAGGTGCTCCCTCACGTATCGAATGACCGCCAAATTTGAAATTCCAGCAGTTTTTGACTGAGGAAGTATTATAGCGTCACGAAGCGGGAAGGGGAGACAACGAATAGACGAGAAAAGAAAAAATAATATTCACGCGGGTTAATTAGTTTTTTCAAAAACATTATCAATCCAACGTGTTAAGAACTCAATTGAAATTTAAAAAATAAATGCATGCGTGTATTAATTACACACGCATATAGATATCTTCTTAGGCTAAAAACAGAAGTCGTACCTGAATAACAAACCGCATCTCATAACCGTAGTAAATACGGAAAGTTACGCTTTAAAGGGCAATCGGGAATGTAAATCTCTGGCCGAATTAAGAGTAAAATATTAAATATACGCGGGTTAATTAGTTATTTCAAAACTAATATCAATTCCACGTGTTAAGAACTCAATTAATTTAAAAAAAATAAAAGTATGCATGTAATTATTTACACAGGCTTATATATATTTTCTTAGGCTAAAAACAGAGAAATGACAACCAAAAAAACCATCATATCGCACAACAGTAATAAATACGGAAAGTCATATTTATAAGGTACTTGGAAAGAAATACATCTGGCCAATCAAGAGTAAAATATTTAATACAATAACAGAGATAGCTTAAAGCTAAACTCTGACTGGTAACCCCATCTCGATCAACAAACATTAGGATATATGTTAGTATAAACCCAATTTAAGTGTTTGGGGTGCTAACTATATGTATTTTGTGGAAAGCCAGTTGTATTATTTTATGAGATATAATTAAAGTTAAAATAAATCTCTCTTTCCAAACAATTATATATATATATACATATATATATATATATATATATATATATATATATATATATATATATATATATATATATATATATATATATATATATATATATATATATATATATATATATATATATATATATATATATATATATATATATATATATATATATATATATATATATATATATATATATATATATATATATATATATATATATATATATGTATATATATATATATATATGTATAGTGAAGGCGTGTGGCTGAGTGGTTAGAGAATTGGTTTCGCAATCGTAAGGTTGTGAGTTCGATTCCTGGACCAGGTGATGCGTTATGTCCTTGAGCAAGACACTTTATTTCACGTTGCTCCTTCTACCTGGAGTTGCGACCGATAGATAGTATTAGCAATTGGAAAGACCAACGGAAACATTGTTCCCTCGGTCCGATTTGACGAAAGTCGATCGTTCCTTTATATATGTATATATATATAATATATATATACTATATATATATACTATATATATATATATATATACAATATATATATACTATATATATATATATATACTATATATATATATATATACTATATATATATACTATATATATATATATACTATATATATATACTATATATATATATATATACTATATATATATATAGTATATATATATATATATAGTATATATATATACTATATATATATATATACTATATATATATACTATATATATATATATACTATATATATATAGTATATATATATATATATATATATAGTATATATATATATATAGTATATATATATATATAGTATATATATATATAGTATATATATATATATAGTATATGTATATATAGTATATATATATATATATAGTATATGTATATATAGTATATATATATATATATATATAGTATATATAGTATATATATATATAGTATATATATATAGTATATATATATATATATAGTATATATATATATATATATATATATATATATACTATATATATATATATAGTATATACTATATATATATATATACTATTTATATATATACAATATATATACTATATATATATATATATATATATAGTATATACTATATATATATATACTATATATATATACTATATATATATATATATACTATTTATATATATACTATATATATACTATATATATATATATACTATTTATATATATACTATATATATATATACTATATATATATATATATAATATATATATATACTATGTATATATATATACTATATATATGTATATATATATACTATTTATATATATACTATATATATACTATATATATATATATATATATATATATATATATATATACTATATATATATACTATATATATATATATACTATATATATATACTATATATATATATATACTATATATATATATATATATATATATACACTATAGTAATAGTAATAATAATAAAATTGAAGACTAAAATCCAAAGAGGGCTCGATAAGGAAAATATATATCAAATATATAAGAACCGTAGAGCAAATATTTATTAAAATAACAGATTAAAGTTTAAGCAAAGAATCGCTGCTTTCACCCTTAACGGGATCTTCTGAAACTAACAAAGTCAATCTGTAAACGCAGAACCGGATATTTCAAAAAACGTTGCAACCGGAGGAAGACAGGAATACGATACTTGGTTCGTGGAAACGTTCGCTGGCTAAGAACGGGAAAAAAGAATAATACGTCATTAATAGGAGCGGTGAAAAGCAATTACGCGCAAAGACAGAACCACGTTTATGGTATAATAGAGGTCGTAGACTAATGTTCT
>OZ024746.1:46600439-46605439 GCA_964016885.1 Eledone cirrhosa
TATATATAGTATATATATATATATATATATATATAGTATATATATATATATAGTATATATATATATATATAGTATATGTCCTGGGTATGACATTAAACTACATCCAGTGGCAAGGCTCCAGTTCGGGAGTTCAGGAGTTGTGGGAAATGTGGAGTTACCCCTTAGTCGTCATAACTCCCAGGTCTGCCCTGGCCCGGGGTGGTAGTACCTGTTAGGGCTCCATTTATGGGTTAAATGACTACCTTATTCGAGTGGCGCCGGTAAGGTATTGTCAGCCATTTGAATAGAAATATGGAGAGTCGATCTAACAGCACTAGGGTTAGAGCCCCTAATTACACTGTCAAGGAGCAGCCTGGTCGTTATGACTCTGCTGGCTTAGAGCCACATAGAGGGCCAGTGGATGATGGATCAGCTGTCTCTGAGACAAATATAAAGAATGCAGTTTTGTCCTGCAGAAGAGCTATCAAAATGGGCACTTTGAATGTGAGGACTATTCGGACGCTGGAGAAGAGAGAGGAGTTGGGACATCTGTTTGAGGAGAGTGGTATACAGATACTTGCGATCCAAGAACACAGGATCCTACACTATGAGCCCGTGAGGAGTGTGATAATCGGGAAGTGGAACCAGCTCATCACTACATCGGCAGTGAAGAACACAAAAAATGCTGCAGTAGGATGAGTGGGTTTTGTGTTCAGTGCAGGAACCAATCTGTTGGTGAAGGAAATAATGCCTATCTCCCCGTGAGTGTTAAGGGTGACCTTCAATGGAAACCCAAGACTGACAGTCATCTCAGCATATAGTCCAACCGAGGGGGACAGTGATGTGAGTGCGGAAGAGTCCCATGAGGAGGTGTGTAGAGCTGTCAACACCACTGAGGCACACAATATCCTGCTTGTTTTGCGGGACTTCAATGCACATCTGAGTAAGGAGGGCAGTGAAGATCCTTTCTGGTACTTCCATAACAACACCAATCGAAATGGAAGACTACTGAGAGACACCCTGCTGGAGGCGAACTTGATGGCGACCAACCTAAGGTTTAGGAAGAATCTGGGGAAGATGTGGACCTACATCCCAGATGTGCACCTGTCCAAGTCCCAGATTGATTTCATTCTGGTGAGGAAAATGTGGCGGAATAGTGTTCTGAACACAGAACCATACCGTTATTTCAGTACACTGGGTAGTGACCACCGGCTTGTTATGAGTGAGGTCCGGGTGAGCTTAAGAAAGAGCAAGGCTCGGCCCCGGAGAGCAATCTATGACTGGGGATCTTTCAAGGAAGATGATAAGCTAGAGGAGAGGTTCACAGTGGAAGTGAGAAACAGGTTTAGTGCTCTGTTGGGAGAGTCAGAGGAGAGAGAGATTGGATGGATTGAGGAGAGTGTGACGAGGCGGTACGGGCACTTCACCAATGCAATGGCGGAAGCAAGTGAAACCCTGGTCCCGAGGAAAAAGAACAAAGGGAAGCACGTCAGCTCTGCAAACCCAAAAGTGTGTGCAGCCAGAGAACACCTGAAGGCTGCTAAGGACCAATTCTATGCTGATCCTACGGAGGAGAGGATGGAGACTGTGGAGGTGATGAGGGAAGAACTCTGTACCGCTTACACTGAGGTCAGAGAGGAGGCACTGATAGAGAAGATCAGAAGTGCGGAGAGAGCGGTTGACAGATTTGGATGTAAGGAGAACTGGATGATCATCAACGAGATCACAGGGAGGAAGAGGTGTTCGAGTCAGATCCAGGGAACGGGGCCCGAGGATAGGAAGAGGAAATGGCTAGAACATTTTAGGACCGTACTAGGAGAGCCACCCTCCAGAGCCCAGAGCACTGGGGAGATCAGGCGGCTGTTTGAGGAACTGGATGTTGAGACAGAGCCCTTCATGAGAGAGGAGCTTCAGAGAGCCAAGAAGAAGATCAAGGAGGGCAAGGCTCATGGAGAAGATGGGGTGGCATCAGAGGTGATGAAGAGGTGTGATTTTGATGATATCATCCTGGTGTTCTGTAACGGGCACTGGAGAAGGGAGTTGCCCCGAATCAGTGGAGGATCAGTAACATCGTCCCAGTGCCAAAGAAGGGAGATCTCTCTAACACCAACAACTACAGGGGGATCTCACGACGTCACTTGTGGCAAAGACCCTCAACAGGATGATTCTTAACAGGATCCAGCCTGAGATGGAGAAGAAGCTCAGGGACAACCAGAACGGCTTCAGAGAGGGTAGATCAACCACCAGTCACATCCTCATGCTGAGGAGGATATTAGAGGGAGCTAGAACAAAGTGCCTTCCTGCGGTCATGGTTTTCATTGACTTTAGGAAGGCCTTTGATTCTGTGGACCGTTACTGCCTGATGAAGATCTTACAGGCTTATGGAATCACCAAGAAGATAGTGGACCTGATATCACTGCTCTACACCAACACCAAAGCCCAAGTCATTACACCTGATGGGATGACAGAGTTCTTTGAGATACTGGCTGGAGTGTTCCAGGGAGATACATTGGCTCCCTACCTTTTTATCATCGTAGTTGACTATTGTATGCGCCTTGCACTGGAGAAACACCAGGACTCTGGCTTTACTGTAGCACCGGCTCAGAGCAGGAGAGTCAGAGCGAAAAAGGTATCGGATGCTGAATTTGCCGACGACATAGTTTTGGTGACAAATACAGTGAAGGAGGCAGAGGATTTGATGCGGGAGGTTGAAACTGTGTCGATGAGTCTGGGGCTGAGAATGAATGAGACTAAAACAAAATATCTGGTAGAGAATGTTGAGAAGCCAGAGGGGACCACTAATGTAGGCGGGAAGCCGCTAGAATTGGTTGAGGGCTTCCTGTATTTAGGAGCAAAGATTGGGAATACGGAAGATGATGTGGTTGAGAGGAAGAGCAAGGCCTGGGTGGCGTGCCACAGCTTGAGATCGGTGTGGAAGTCGGACCTTCGTAGAGACCTGAAAGTCCGCCTCTTTATTGCTGTAGTGGAGTCTGTACTGCTGTATGGGTCTGAGACTTGGACAGTGACCAAGAAACTCACTCAGATGGTGGATGGGTGCTACACGAGAATGTTGAGGATGGCTCTGAACATTAATCAGTATACACTGAGGATGAAAAATTCAGAGCTGTATGGGAGCATCCCAAAAGTCAGCTCAAAAGTGACACAGAGGAGACTGAGGTTAGCTGGACATGCTCACCGACATCCAGAGTTGACATTGCACTCAGTGCACCTTTGGGAGCCCCTACATGGACACACTAGAAGAGGAAGACCAATGTTAACGTATGTTGATGCCCTAAGGACAGACACTGGTCTGTTGGAGACGCAGGACATTGCAGCGATTATGAGGGACAGAGACCGCTGGAGAGAACTCGTCCATGGATCTCGGGAATTTTACCCGCCTTAGATATAGTATATATATATATAGTATAAATATATATATAGTATATATATATATATATATATATATTTATATAGTATATATATTTAAAATATATATATATATATATATATATATATATATATATATATAGTGTATATATATATATATATATATATATATATATATATATAGTGTATATATATATATATATATATATATATATATTTATAGTATATATATATATATATATATATATATATATATATAGTATATATATATATATATATATAGTATATATATATAAATATAGTATATATATATATATATATATAGTATATATATATAAATATAGTATATATATATATATATATAATATATAGATATAAATATAGTATATATATATATATATAGTATATATATATAAATATATTATATATATATATATATAGTATATATATATAAATATAGTATATATATATAAATATAGTATATATATATATATATAGTATATATATATATATATAGTATATATATATATATATATATATAGAAAAAGAGATGAAATCGAAAATGCAACTGGAGTCTTATTTTTTTTTAAAATATATATATTTATTTCGTTCCTTTACCGGTTTCGCAATTCTTCTGCTTTTCAAAAGGTGAGTTGAGATGGAGGGTCTGTGGTTTTTCACAGACCCTCCATCTCAACTCACCTTTTGAAAAGCAAAAGAACTGCGAAACCGGTAAAGGAACGAAATAAATATATATATATTTTTTAAAAATAAGACTACACTTGCATTTTCGATTTCATCTCTTTTTCGTTATACTTTCACTCGTGTAAGACACCTCGGTTATTTTTCATTTTGTAAAAAAAACCTCACTTTCTATATATATATATATATATATATATATATATATATATATATATATATATATATATAGTATATATATATATATATATTGTATATATATATAGTATATATATATATATATATATTGTATATATATATATATATAGTATATATATATATATATATTGTATATATATATATATATAGTATATATATATATATATATTGTATATATATATATATATAGTATATATATATATATATATATATTGTATATATATATATATATATATATACATTGTATATATATATATATATATATTGTATATATATATATATATATATATATATATATATATTGTATATATATATATATATATATATATATATATATATATATATATATATATATATATTGTATATATATATATATATATATATATATATATATTGTATATATATATATATATATATATATATATGCAAAAGTTTTATTTAAAATTGTTGGGTTACAACGAGTAAATATTTTATAACTGATATAAAGCACTCAACAAGTTTTGGAGTAGATATACGATATTAAACAAATGGAAACTATATTTATAAAACCATATTTATTTCATTATACATATTTCAGGGATACCATATTAAAAATATGGCATGCCTTCTTCAGATAAAATACAATATATAAGCAGTTTTATAAATAAATTTGACGTACCATAGAATTTTGAACAACTTCCATTTAAAAAAGTTGGTTTGGTAGTGAGATGTTTGTCAATATTTAGTGTTATTTATTT
>OZ024746.1:46617939-46625439 GCA_964016885.1 Eledone cirrhosa
ACGAAGTGGGCAGGTTGGTTTGGTTACTCCGGAGTAGTGTAAAATAAAGTTAAATAAAAGTCAAATGATTAAAATTTAGCTTCGTTTATTACTGCTATATATATTTCAGTGACAGCCATCTTTGGCTGTGACCTCTTCAGGCAGTTTGAATTAGTATGGTATAGACAAGTACATATGTTGTTTAGGTGTATGATATTGTCAATACTCTGATATGCCCAGTTCCTTGCTGGGTTGTTAATTCACTGGGGAATGACTCACATATGACTCCAGTTCCCCAGTGAATTAACAACCCAGCAAGGAACTGGGCATATCAGAGTATTGACAATATCATACACCTAAACAACATATGTACTTGTCTATACCATACTAATTCAAACTGCCTGAAGAGGTCACAGCCAAAGATGGCTGTCACTGAAATATATATAGCAGTAATAAACGAAGCTGATGATAGCTAACAAGCTTGAAACTAGTACATCGTTCCTGTGTCAGTGTTGAACAAAAAGGTGACGTGGTTGCCTTAACACCGTATGGCATAAATTCAGGCTGTTCGATTTGTTGACAAACAAACGAACAAAGCAGGCGTTATAATAAACGTCGGCTAAACTGATGCGTGCATATATGTATGTGTACCTGTATGCATATGTGTATATATATATGTATGTATATATATATATATATATATATATATATATATATATATATATATATATATATGCATGCTACTGTACGTCTGTATACATATATGTATGTACGTATACATACATACTTACATTTAAGTAAGTGCCATACTATGAGTGAGAAATGAAATTTCGTTTTCATTTTTTTTTTTCAACTTATATATATATATATATATACTACATATATATATATATATACTACATATATATATATATATATACTATATATATATACACTATATATATATATATAATATTTATATATATATATATATATATATATATATATATATATATATATATATATATTATATAGTATATATATATATATCAATAAAGTTAGTCCTTCATCAGTGATCTTCCAATATATATATATATATATATATATATATATATGTATATATATATATATATATATATATATAGATACATATATATTTATAGTATATATTTATATATATATAGTATATATATATATATATATATACATATATATATATATATAGTACATATATAGTATATATATATATATATATAGTATATATATATATATAGTATATATATATATATATAGTATATATATATATATATAGTATATATATATATATATAGTATATATATATATATATAGTATATATATATATATAGAATATATATATATATATATAGTATATATATATATATAGTATATATATATATATACATATATATATATATATACATATATATGTATATATATATATATATAGTATATATATATATATAAAGAAAAAGGGATGAAATCGAAAATGCAACTGAAGTCTTATTTTTTTTAAAAATATATATATTTTTTTGGTTCCTTTACCGGTTTCGCAGTTCTGCTTTTCAAAAGGTGAGTTGAGATGGAGGGTCTGTGGTTTTTCTCACATCTGGTTGGTCTCTAAATGTTACTTGTTTTATACGGAAAAAGTGGCTCGAAAACCAGGTTTTTCGAGAAGTAATTTGATTGGTTTGTCAATAATTATAATAATTTTCGCGCCAGTTCGCGTTACAATAGTTCTTCAAATAAGAGAGGGGGGGGGTTGTCACAGGTTGTTTTATCATATATGAGTGTTTGAATTTCTTTTTACTTGAAAAAATGAGGCTCACGAAAAAATCACTTCACTTGCTCATCAAAAAATCTACTTTATGCCATTAAATGTAAAGGATGCAATGAAGATTATATAGGACAAATTAAACTCACACTCAGAAACAGAGAAACAGAATGACAGTTCATCGCCAACAATTACGAGATCCAACTACGAGACAGATACCACTAAGTGCACATCTAGACATTTGCGCAAGTAATAAGACACCCAAATTCCAAGTCTTCCCATTTTACCTTTGCGCTAACAATACAACAGAACAAATGCGAATAAATAAGGAAAATATGTTTATTCAAAAATATAGACCAACATTAAATAAGGTTTAATATACATTATGTCAACACCACAATATGACATACACACACACACATAACACCTTCTACTTTAGAAAATAAAAACCCGAACTAAATAAACCTTAAACATACGTTTGCACTGGCAATACAATAGCAAACACGAAAAAGTCAGGAAGATATGTTCATTCAAAAATATTCCTACTAAAGGAATCATTTTCCTACACACACACACACATACACACACACACAATATATATATATATATATATATATTCTCTTCATCTTAACATGCTAACCATACTCCCACACACATAACACCCATACACACACATAACAACCCCCACACCTACAACACCCTCCCCATTTCTACTAATAGAACCACTTTCCTACACACATATATATATACACACACAAAATATATATTCTCTCTATCTAACATACTCGCACACACACACATAACACACAACTCCCTCCCCCATCTCTACTAATAGAATCATCTTCCAATACACACATACACACACACACACACACATATACACACACACAAGCACACAAATAAACACATATCTTCAGTCTCAATAGAAAATCTGAACTCTGACACCTGAACTCTGACAGCTGGCCATATTCACTGAACCAGAACATTTCTCCCAATCCCTTTTCCCTTGACCACTATCTCTCCATTGTCATAACATTCACTATAAAGACTACAGAATAGTTTTCCAAATAAGGGCGCAAAAATGTAATGAAAACTTGTTCACGTGACAGCCAAATTTCATTTATAACCAACCAAAACAAAGCCTTCGTGAGCCTCATTTTTTCAAGTAAAAAGAAATTCAAACACTTATATATGAAAAAACAACCTGTGACCCCCCCCCCCCCTCTCTTATTTGAAGAACTATTGTAACGCGAACTGGCGCGAAATTTATTATAATTATTGACAAACCAATCAAATTACTTCTCGAAAAACCTGGTTTTCGAGCCACTTTTTCCATATAAAACAAGTAACATTTAGAGACCAACCAGATGTGAGAAAAACCACAGACCCTCCATCTACTCACCTTTTGAAAAGCAGAAGAACTGCGAAACCGGTAAAGGAACCAAATAAATATATATATTTTTTAAAAAAATAAGACTTCAGTTGCATTTTCGATTTCATCCCTTTTTCTTTATACTTCCACTCGTGTAGGACACCTCGGTTATTTTTCATTTTGTAAAAAAAACCTCACTTTCTAATATATATATATATATATATATATATATATATATATATATATATATATACTATATATATATATATATATACTATATATATATATATATACTATATATATACTATATATATATATATATATATACTATATATATATATATATATTATATATATATATATACTATATATATATATATATATATATATATATATATATACTATATATATATATAGTATATATATATATAGTATATATATATAGTATATATATATATATATATAGTATATATATATATATAGTATATATATATATATAGTATATATATATAGTATATATATATATATATATATAGTATATATATATATATATATATAGTATATATATAGTATATATATATATATATATATATATATATAGTATATTTAGAAACACACAGATACATGCGGACACACACATATACATGAATGCATCCACATCCAACCGTGAGTTAATGGTGCCAACCTTACCGATGTTGCTCTATGAATGACTGGGACAGACTAATCCGGTTGAATTAGACGGAACCAGTATCAGAGCTAAAAATACATTATGAAGAGAGAAGAAACATTTAGATATAATTAGTAATAAAATGTATCATAACTAAACTGCTCCTAGATTCCTCGACTACGTAGTTTCGTGGCATAAAAAAAACAATACATCATATAGTATATATATATATATATATATATATATATATATATATATATATATATATATATATAGTATATATATATATATATAGTATTAATATATATAGTATATATATATATATAGTATATATATATATATATACATATATATATATATATATATATATATATATATATATATATATATATATATATAGTAATAATAATAAAATTGAAGACTAAAATCCAAAGAGGGCTCGATAAGGAAAATATATATCAAATATACAAGAACCGTAGAGCAAATATTTATTAAAATAACAGATTAAAGTTTAAGCAAAGAATCGCTGCTTTCACCCTTACCGGGATCTTCGGAAACTAACAAAGTCAATCTGTAAACGCAGAACCGGATATTTCAAAAAACGTTGCAACCTGAGGAAGACAGGAAGACGATACTTTGGTTCGTGGAAACGTTCGCTGGCAGAGAACGGGAAAAAACGAATAATACGTCATTAATAGGAGCGGTGAAAAACAATTACGCGCAAAGACAGAACCACGTTTATGGTATAAAAGAGGTCGTAGATTAATGTTCTCTTAGGTGGTGCATAGAGACGTTCGCTGGCACTGAACGAAAAAACGAAGATAATAAGTCATATGTGGAGCGTGGAGAACAATAGCACGCAAAGACAAAACCACGTAAGACCTAGAAGAAATAGATCCCGTCGCATTTGTTGGTTTAACCCACCATATAATATGGAGGTGGCCACACCATTAGCTAAGATCTTTCTTTCCCTTATTACGAAGCATTTTCCCCCTACACATAAATATAGTAACATTTTTAATAGAAATACTATTAAAATTTCTTACTCTACGACTCCTAACCTTGCACATAACATCACAGCTTCAAATTTAGCTAAACTACCTAGCCGTAGGAACACGTGCAACCCTGTAGTTAGTACTGACTGTAATTGTAGGAATCGGACTGATTGCCCCCTATCCGGGAAATGCCTCTCTAGTAACATTGTCTACAAATGTAAGGTTGTAACACCCACGTCCCGTAGGGCCTACATAGGGTTAACCGCCATTAGTTTCAAGCAACGTCTTTATATGCATACCCATTCTTTTCGTTACCCTCTAAGAAGGAATATGACTTCACTTTCAGCTTATATCTGGAGACTAAAAGACAACCACACCCATTATAAGTATCAACATCTCGGAAGAAGGAGACATAAACACCACCTTCTACCGCAAGGCAGCGTGCAAGGACTTATTTGTGCATTACAACTCAGCCCTCCCCAACAAAGCTAAGAGAGGCTATGTCCTAAATGAACTTACACGGATCACTAATAGATGCAGCGACCCGATGGGTGGTCTCACCCATACTACGCAATTCCGTAATCTACTCAAGTCTAATGGATATCCCAAGCGACTGATTAACGGAATTAGAGACCCCAGACCCAATAGACAGACACCCACTAGAAACTTATATAAAAGCAGGTGCTTCTTTAAAATCCCCTACATGAGTGAATATACCACGAACGCCATCCGCAGGGCCATACGGAGGGAGGGACTTGACATACATTTAGCCCACACAGGACCTTCGCTCCGAAGATGCCTCTCCACCAAACCCGACGAGTCAGATGGGGACGTGTTCCCTCAGCAACTGCCCGATACGGGGGGCAGATTGCCTACGCACCTATGTCGTATATAAGATTCAATGCGATAAATGTAACAAGTTTTACATAGGTAGCACCATCCGACCCCTACATGTTCGTATCAAGGAACATGTCAACACCAACGCATCTTCCTTCCGTAAACACATCCTTAAATGCGGAAACCCACAGGGCAGACCCTTGGTCACAGTCCTAGCGACTGAACGCAGCATCGGATCCTTAAGGATAAAGGAAGCACTTGTTATTAAGAACCTCAGACCCCCACTTAACAACCGGGCTGAGAGAAATGAGCTGACATGGCTAATTTAACCATAGTGACCAATAACAGCCCCTACGGCCCTTTATCTTTCACACACACGCACTTATATGTATACCCATACACATACACACACACACATCTATATTTATACACGCACACATGTTTATACAACCTACCACCTTTCACACCCTTTTGAATTCCAGCTTCTACGGCCCACTATCTTTCACACACACACACTCACATACATACACACATACACATATACACACACAGTTACACACACATATATATTTACAAACACATATTTTACGGCTTTCACACGCTAGCGCACCCTATTGATTTAACCCAATTGGTCATTAGCTTTTGCCACAGCCTATCACGCGCACTCGCATTCTTTCCCTAGTTTGAATTTTCCCCATAACGGCATTCCTATGTTTTAACGACAATACAACTTTCTCCGGCTTAGCCTGTTCCCCCGCTTTTGGAACTTTCCCCCGTTGATGGGCGTGAGCCCGAAATATTGGAATTAAATCTCCACTACGGTAACCCTTCTACCTTTGTTTTGTTTTCCTTTTTCGTTTCTCTCAATTTTCACTTTTCTCTTATTTCTCACTCACTTCCTACCTCGAGATTTCCCAATGCATTGTTGTGGCTTTCTAAACTACATATTTTACATATTTCACAATGCTTCAAGCAAACTTTAACACCCTCTTATATATATATATATATATATATGTAGTATATATATATATATATATATATAGTATATATATATATATATATATATATATATACAGTATATATATATATATATATATATATATATAGTATATATATATATATATATATATATATAGTATATATATATATATAGTATATATATATATATATATATATAGTATATATATATATATATATATATATATATATATATATATATATATAGTATATATATATATATATATATATATATATATATATATATATATATATATAGTATATATATATATATATATATATATATAGTATATATATATATATATATATATATATATATATATATATATATATATATATAGTATATATATATATATATATATATATATATATATATATATATATATATATATATAGTATATATATATATATATAGTATATATATATATATATATATATATATGTATATATATATATATATATATAGTATATATATATATATATATTATATATATATATATATATGAATATTATATATATATATATATATATAGTATATATATATATATAGTATATATATATATATATAGTATATATATATATATATACATATATATATATAGTATATATATATATATATACATATATATATATAGTATATATATATATATATAGTATATATATATATATAGTATATATATATATATATATAGTATATATATATATATATATATATATATATATATATATATAGTATATATATATATATGTCAGGTCACCACTTGGTGCTACTGGTAACATGTATCCCAGTACAACCTGTCTCATGGTCGGGTCGTTGGCGACTAAACTGGCAACCCCACCAAGGTTTCTTGGTGAGGAGGGTG
>OZ024746.1:46630439-46632939 GCA_964016885.1 Eledone cirrhosa
TGTTGACATAATGTATAATTAACCATATTTAATGCTGATCTATATTTTTGAATAAACATATTTTCCTTATTTATTCGTATTTGTTCTGTTGTATTGTTAGCGCAAAGGTAAAATGGGACGACTTGGAATTTGGGTGTCTTATTACTGGCGCAAATGTCTAGATGTGCACTTAGTGGTATCTGTCTCGTGGTTGGATCTCGTAATTGTTGGCGATGAACTTTAATTCTGTTTCTGAGTGTGAGTTTAGTTTGTCCTATATAATCTTCATTGCATCCTTTACATTTAATGGCATAAAGTAGATTTTTTGATGAGCAAGTGAAGTGATTTTTTACAGTAAAATTTTGTCCTGATTTAAATGTATACGTGTTGCCTTCAATGAGGTGAGTGCAGGTTCCACAATTAGAGCGACCACATTTTTTGATACTTGGTTGTGGGTTTGTGGTAGGTAATTTGGCATTGGTGAGTAATGTTTTCAGTGATTTTGGTTGTCTTTTGCTTTTGATTATTGTGTGTTTCAAGGGTTTTTTTCATTCTTGGGGTTTGTTTTAGTAGTGGGATGTTCTTGTGAATAGTGGTGTAAGCTTCCGCATTTCTTGGGTTGTCTTGAGATATATGATAGAATATTGGACGTACCTTGAATTTGTTTCTGTTTCCGTAATTCATCAATGCCTATTGCTTTAGCCCTTTCTATTCCATTATTTATTAGTAATAGTGGGTACTCTCTCTCGAGTAGAATTTCCTTTAATTCTTGAAGTCTTTTATTTCGCGTTTCATAATTGGAGACAATTGTGCAAATTCTTCTTGCTAGGTTAAAAGGAATGTTCGTCTTCGTGTGCTTTGGATGGTTGGAGGTGAATAGCAGATATTGTTTGGAATCTGTTGGTTTGTAGTGTATGTCAGTTTCGATATTTATGTCTTTTTTTAAGATTAAGATGTCCAGAAATGGGAGTTGATCTTCGCTGTATTCCATTGTGAATTGGATGTGGTTATTGATGCCGTTTATTAAGTTTTTGAAATCCTTCAGTTGGTCGAGTGTGTGGGACCAAAGAATGAGGCAATCATCCAAGTAGCGTTTCCAATTCTCTGATAAATATTTGTGGAAGTTCAATCCGTATTTTGATTTGGACTGTTCATATATCTGGACTTCTAAGTATGCCATGACTAAGTGGGCATAAGTTGGAGCGGCTTTTGTACCCATCGCAGTCCCCGATATTTGCTTGTAAGTACTGCCATCGAAATCAAAATAGTTGTTCTGTAAGATGAATTTTAATCCCTCGGTGATGAAGCTTTTTTCTATTCTGTCAGGTATCTCATTGGGATATTTCTCTAGCCAGAATCCTATTGCTTCTAGTCCGTATTGGTGTGGGATCGTTGTGTAGAGATTCACTACATCGAAAGACACAATAATAGTGTCGTTGTTGACATGTTTGGGGAGGTGGTTTAAGAGGTTCAGATCGTCTCTTACAAGGCTTGGTATGTGTTTCAGAATTGGTTTCAGTAGTATGTCTATAAAGTTGCTCAGTCTGTGTGTTTCACATTGTGGGCCCGCTACAATTGGTCTTAATTTAAGGTCTGTGGGGTATTGTGTGTTCACGCAGGCTGAGGTGGATTGTTTACAGGCATCGTTGATTATTTTACACTTGTGGATCTTCGGAAGTCCTCAAGGTTGCTGGTTTTGTATTCAACATTTTTTAAATAATCGCGTTCCTTTTAAGTTAGGTCTTCCTGGTATCGATAAATCAGTGTGTTTAATCTGGTCATTATTTTTGATTGCTGGTAGTTTTTTACTCTTTCATAGTAATTAGTATTTTGTAAGAGAGAGAACATAGAATGTTTATATTTTTCAGCCTCCATAATGACAACAGTACTTCCCTTGTCCGCTTCCTTAATTATAATGTCCGTATTGTTTTTTAGTTCATGGATAATCTCCCATTCCCTTCGACTCGTGTTGGGTTTGGGTTTAGGTTGCGGTAGTTCATGGTATGGGAAGGTAGCTATGTGGTCACAAAATTTGTCCAGAACTCTGTTTCTACCTTTTGTTGGGTTGTAGCTGCTTTTATTCCGTACAATTGATTCGTCGTTATTCTCCTTGTCAAAGAATTCCTCTGTGAGACATAATTTTCTACAGAAGTGTGAGATATCGTCATTTATCTCATTGGGGTTAGAGTATTGTGGTGTTGGTGTGAATTTCAGTCCTTTGGAGAGAAATTTTACTTGTTGGGCTGAGAGGTTTGTATTTGAAAGGTTAATTATTTTCGGTTTTTCAAAATGGGTTTGTGCCACCGGGTGTCGTGAGTCCTGTAGCCTTGGTCTAAAAAATGATTTTTCTGGAATGTTTTTTCAATGGTATTATTATATCTAATGGTATTTCCCCTGTTGTTGTGTGGTCTTGTATAGAGGTTTCGGACGTATTGAGGTTCGGTTTGTTGATAGTCCGGGTTGTAGATTTTGTTCCTTTGTGTGGGTTGGGATCTACGGTTTGGGAACAGGCTCTGTGTGG
>OZ024746.1:46650253-46672753 GCA_964016885.1 Eledone cirrhosa
TAGTATATATATATATATATATAGTATATATATATATAGTATATATATATATATATATATATATATATATATAGTATATATATATATATATATATATATAGTATATATATATATATATATATATATAGTATATATATATATATATATATATATATAGTATATATATATATATAGTATATATATATATATAGTATATATATATATATATAGTATATATATATATATATAGTATATATATATATAGTATATATATATATATATATATATATATATATATATATAGATATATATATATAGTATATATATATATATATAGTATATATATATATAGTATATATATATATATATATATATATATATAGTATATATATATAGTATATATATATAGTATATATATATAGTATATATATATATATAGTATATATATATATATAGTATATATATATATATAGTATATATATATAGTATATATATATATATAGTATATATATCTATATATATATATATATATAGTATATATATCTATATATATATATATATATATAGTATATATATCTATATATATATATATATAGTATATATATCTATATATAGTATATATATCTATATAGTATATATATATATATATATATATCTATATAGTATATATATATATATATATATATAGTATATATATCTATATAGTATATATATATATATATCTATATAGTATATATATATATCTATATAGTATATATATATATCTATATAGTATATATATAGTATATATATATATAGTATATATATATATATATATATAGTATATATATATATATATATAGATAGTATATATATATAGTATATATATATATAGTATATATATATAGTATATATATATAGTATATATAAATATATATAGTATATATATATATATATATATATATATATATATATATATATAGTATATATATATATACTGTATATATATATATAGTATATATATATATATATATATATATATAGTATATATATATATATATATAGTATATATATATATAGTATATATATATATAGTATATATAGTACATATATATATAGTATATATATAGTATATATATATATATAGTGTATATATATATATATAGTATATATATATATATATATATATAGTATATATATATATATATATAGTATATATATATATAGTTTATATATATATAGTATATATATATATATATATTCTATATATATATATATATATATATATAATATATATATATATATATATATATACTATATATATTTATATATATATATATATACTATATATATATATACTATATATATATATATTTATACTATATATATATAATATATAATATATATATATATATATATATATATTATATATATATATATATACAGTGCCCCGCAAAAGTTTACAACACATTAGGAAAAGTGTGGTTTTAGGTATTTTAAATAAAGTTAGGGTAATGAAAATTTAACTACTGATAGAACATATAATGAGTCATTTAATGATACAATCATATTTTAAAATAAATAACAAGGAAATAACTCATTAAGAAAAATCAATATTTTTATAAGGCAAAAGTTTACAACACATTTATTAATTCATCTCTTAATATTTCGTAGCGTAACCTTTGTTGCTAATTATAGCCTGTAGGCGTTTGGAGTAGCCTCCTACAAACTTCTTGCATGTTTCTTGGCTAATATTTTTCCATTCTTCACAACAAATTTTCTTTAGTTCCGGGATATTTTGCGGTTTCCTTTTTTTTAATTCTGAGTTTCAGTTCTCTCCACAAATTTTCGATCGGGTTAAGATCTGGAGACTGACTTGGCCATTTTAGAACATTTATTCCATTTGTACTTAACCAAGATTGTGTTAGCTTTGCAGTATGTTTTGGATCGTTATCTTGTTGAAAAAACCAACCTGGCTTTAAGCTGAGAGAATGTGCACTTTGATGTAAATTCCTTTGCAAAATACCTCTATAATAAGCGCCACCCATTCTTCCTTCTATTATTTCAATATTTCCTACACCTGTGGCACTAAAGCAACCCCAGACCATGACTGATCCACCTCCAAATTTTACAGTTGGAATAGTATTCTTCGGCGAATATTCAGGACTTTACTTTCTCCAGACATTTGCCACAGCATTTCGACCAAAAAGTTCAATTTTTGTTTCGTCCGACTAAAGTACGTCTTCCCAAAATGACGCAGGTTTGATGAGATCATTTTCAAAGTTTAATCGACGAAGAACGTGTTTCCTCGTAAGAAGTGGTGTTTTCCTTGGAGACCTCGAGAAGATATTATATCGACGAAGTGAACGACTAATTGTATCTGTGCTCACTTTTACTCCACTTTCTTCTAGGTCATCCTGAAGATTTTAAAGAGTACACTGGGGTTCGTTGCCAAACCTTTCTCATCAATAACCGAGCTGCATGTTCCGTTATCTTTCTAGGACGACCAGAACTAATTAGAGGACGATGGTATGATGAGATTTCCAGTGACGAATTATAGTACCAACTGAACTCAATGGCACATTTAACTGACAAGATATCTTTCTATAACCAACACCATTTGTATGAAGGTCTACAATGCTTTTACAGAGGTCTTGATCAATCAGTTTATTTTTCCCCATATTGTCAATGTTTACAGGATGGTTGTCAGACAAATAATGACGTAATGTTTTTAATAGTCCTTAGAAGTTACCTTAAACCTAATCTAGAACATTCTTCTACTGAATTTTAAATCTAAAAATTTAAGAATTTTCTTGAAAAAAAGCGATAAATATAAAATGTGTTGTAAACTTTTGCGTTATAAAAATATTGATTTTTCTTGATGAGTAATTTCCTTGTTATTAAAAAAAAAGTATGATTGTATCATTAAATACCTCATTATATGTTCTATCAGTAGTTAAATTTTCATTACCCTAACTTTATTAAGAATACCTAAAACCGCATTTTTCCTAATGTGTTGTAAACTTTTGCAGGGCACTGTATATATATATATATATATATATATATATATATATATATATATATATATATATATATATATAGTATATATATATATAGTATATATAGAGTATATATATATATATATAGTATATATATATATAGTATATATATATAGTATATATATATATATATATAGTATATATATATATAGTATATATATATAGTATATATATATAGTATATATATATAGTATATATATATAGTATATATATATAGTATATATATATATAGTATATATATATAGTATATATATATATATATATAGTATATATATATAGTATATATATATAGAGTATATATATATAGTATATATATATAGTATATATATATATAGTATATATATATAGTATATATATATAGTATATATATATAGTATATATATATAGTATATATATATAGTATATATATATAGTATATATATATAGTATATATATATAGTATATATATATATAGATAGTATATATATATATATATATATATATATATATATATATAGTATATATATATATAGATAGTATATATATAGATAGTATATATATATATATATATATATATATATATATATATATAGTATATATATATATATAGTATATATATATATATATAGTATATATATATATATATATATAGTATATATATATATATATATAGTATATATATATATATAGTATATATATATATATATATAGTATATATATATATATATATATATATATAGTATATATATATATATATATATATATATATATATAGTATATATATATATATATATACTATATATATATATAGTATATATATATATATACTATATATATATATAGTATATATATATATATATATACTATATATATATATACTATACATATATATATATATATACTATATATGTAGTATATATATATATATATAGTACATATATATATATATATATAGTATATATATATATAGTATATATATATATAGTATATATATATATATATAGTATATATATATAAATATAGTATATATATATAGTATATATATATATATATAGTATATATATATATATATATATAGTATATATATATAGTATATATATATATAGTATATATATATATATATACTATATATATATATATATATATATAGTATATATATATATACTATATATATATATATATACTATATATATATATACTATATATATATATATACTCTATATATATATATACTCTATATATATATATACTATATATATACTATATATATATATATACTATATATATATATATACTATATATATATATACTATATATATATATATACTATATATATATATATACTATATATATATATATACTATATATATATACTATATATATATACTATATATATATAGTATATATATATATATATATACTATATATATATACTATACATATATAGTATATATATATATATATATACTATATATATATACTATACATATATATATATATATAGTATATATGTAGTATATATATATATATATAGTACATATATATATATATATATAGTATATATATATATAGTATATATATATATATAGTATATATATATAAATATAGTATATATATATATATATATATGTATAGTATATATATATATACTATATATATATATATATACTATATATATATATACTATATATATACTCTATATATATATATACTATATATATATATATACTATATATATATATATATACTATATATATATATACTATATATATATATATATATACTATATATATATATATATATACTATATATATATACTATATATATATACTATATATATATAGTATATATATATATATATATAGTATATATATAGGAACGATCGGCTTTCGTGAAATCGGACCGAGGGAACAATGTTTCCGTTGGTCTTTCCAATTGCTAATACTATCTATCGGTCGCAACTCCAGGTAGAAGGAGCAACGTGAAATAAAGTGTCTTGCTCAAGGACATAACGCATCGCCTGGTCCAGGAATCGAACTCACAACCTTACGATTGCGAATCCAATTCTCTAACCACTCAGCCACACGCCTTCACAGTATATATATATATATATATATATATATATATATAGTATATATATATATATTTATATATATATAGTATATATATATATATACTATATATATATAGTATATATATATATATATGTATATATATTATATATATATATATGTATATATATATATATATATATATATATGGTATATATATATATGGTATATATATATATGTATATATAGTGTGTATATATATATATATATATATATATATATAGTATTTATATATATATATATATATATATATATAGTATGTATATATATATATATATATATAGTATGTATATATATATATAGTATATATATATATATATAGTATATATATATATATAGTATATATATATATATATAGTATATATATATATATATAGTATATATATATATATATATATATATATATATATATATATATATATATATATATATATATATATATAGTATAAAACAGAAACACAGGTAAGCATTAAGAGAAGGATTTTATCCAGGTATTGACGACCGTTTCATTGGTAAGTGCAACCTTATATTGCTATACTGCAAATAGCAGCCATTCAATTATAATTGTTGTTCACAGTCCAAATATTCAAATAGTGAGTAAGTTACTCTTGAAATAATTCTTAATATATAGAGAAAAACATATATTTGGAATTGTATTTACTAGTATAGAGAGAGAGGAACCAGAAGGTGAGGGGACAAACGGAATAGTATAGAGAGAGAGAAAGGGGGAAGAGGTAGGAAGTAGAGTGACAAACTGAGATGGGGGAGGGGTAGAGGTGGAAGGATTCTTTGGTCTGTTTTGATAGCTGACTTCATGTCGTGGAATGTAGTGAGTTAAAGAGAATTAAATTGATCATAGTGGGAGGGGTGGATAGAGAGGGAGAGAGAGGGGGCTATAAAGGGAATAATATATATATATAAAAATAAAGATAAAGATAATGACAAAAATAAAAGCAAAGAAGGGGGTGAGAAAGAAGAAAAGAAAAGATAGCCAAGAAGGGGAGAGAAGGAAGGAAGAAATCGAAGAAATAGAAGAGGAATGAGGGAGAAGAGGGGGATATATGTATTGGTTTTGTGGGTAATTAAAAGGGTTTAGATACAACAAGAGGGTATAAAGTCTAAGTATATGCAGTTTGTCAGTTGGTAGTAAGAGGTTAAGGGTTCGATTTGTAGTGCGAAAACTTCTCTTTGAGTCTATGGTTACAATAAATTGATCTTTCGATTTTATTGTTGAGTAACTTATTCTTCGAACTCAAGATGTGGAACAGCTCAAGGTCGCATAATCGACAGCTTCTCATACCACTCCGATATGGGGGCGCGTTCGATAATTTTTTCCACTTCAGGGTGTATTGATGGTTACTTTCCCTCAGTTGCCAAGTCTTGTTTACAAAAGTAGTTACATAACTATGCTGGGAATGTTTCATTGCATAACGGTGTGTATGCCAACGGGCTTTAAATGTATTCTCAGTCGCTCCGAGTAATGCCATTTCTGGTTATCTGATTCCACTGTGCATTGGTAAACCAGGTTAGACTGCATACATTCATTATGTAATGGACAGGTTTCAGGTAGGTGGCAGTTACAATTCTTGTCATGGGCAACTTTGGCATTATTGGTGGGCTGCGATGCCTGTACAAGTGGGTTACGTTTTGTTTGCCTATTAGCGGGTGGTTGTGTATTAGATATAATACCTGGATAAAATCCTTCTCTTAATGCTTACCTGTGTTTTCTCTTTTATACTTTATACTCCAAGATTGAACGGAATTCTTACAAACTTGTGGAGTTACGTTGAAACCATCCATGAAACTGCTTTTCTTAACCAAGAACTGGATCACAATAAGCAATTTTTTGCTTCTCTCTCTCTATATATATATATATATATGAAAGTATAGAAATTGTTGTGAGCGTGAAGCCAACAGTATTTCATAATATATACGTGACTATAACGTCAAAATGGATAAATAGTTAACGTAAGATGTGGGAAAATAATTCAAACTCAATTTTAAAAAAATCAAGACAGATTTATCCATAGAATTTTGTGAAATCCAGAGAAAAATCAATAGAGCCTTAACTCAGAATAAAATAAAGTCTAAATGCTCATCCTTCAATTTTGAAAAACTACAAATGCTCTGTATAGTCTTAAAAAGACTATTTCGCGAAACTTTCAGTTTGAATTTCGTGTAACTTTAAAAATATTCTAAAAATTAAATAATGCACGGGAACTATTTCAAAGTTGTATCCTTCTAACGCAAAACAAAGTAACCATTATTAACATTTTAATTAAATGTTCTTTCTATTGTAGATTTAAGTCATTTCTAAATATATTTAAGGTGCACAAGATAGAGTAGAGTTTTAATTACTTCCTCAAACTATTACTAACAATTTCATATTTAAAAAGAATCTAGTTTTCATGTTGAATTTAGAAATGGGAATAACAAGATCAGAAACTCATGAATACATAATGGATTTCAACAATTGTCATTTTCCATTTCGAAGACATACATTATATATTTATACAGAACAATATTACATTCATAAGTACAAGCATAACGAAATTTATAGGATATGTGTACTCATGTAACAATTTTTAAATGCTGCAAAACTATCAATATATCCATATGTAAATACATTGTTTATATGCAAATGTAAAACTGAAAACGTATACTATTGGATGCTTGAGAGTAAACATGAAACCGACTTT
The DNA here is from genome assembly GCA_964016885.1 of Eledone cirrhosa. Lineage (NCBI taxonomy): Eukaryota > Metazoa > Mollusca > Cephalopoda > Octopoda > Eledonidae > Eledone > Eledone cirrhosa. Next base: position 46,658,060 of record OZ024746.1, read on the forward strand.
CAAATATATTGGATTACTGATTTTTTTCTACTAGGCCAATTTCTATCAAGAAGGCTATAGACCAGAATGAACATTAATATATACTTCTTACAAACAGATACCCACGAACGTTAATGCGCATAAGAACAGACGGACGCATATACACATACAAGGAGGAGAAAGACTAAAAATATTTCTAATATATATTATGCAAAAACCAGTTTCTCGTATGTAGGGAGTAACACTTGTAAAAAGCTTACACGCGATTAAACAATTATCAAGAAATCTTAAAAGAAAAACTATGGGTATGAGATTAAGTACGCGAAGGTGTCTCAAATACTCCAGAATAAAACTATTGAAATAAAATAAAGAGTAACGGTATAATAATAACCAGGATACAGGCCCAGCCATAAAATATTGATGAGAAAGAATACATGTATGCATGTTAGCAATAGAATATGGTCATGTCACCAGTGGCATAGCTATAGAAAAATTCATGGGGCACAATCATTCCCCTTGAGGACATTCTTTTAATGTGATGCTTTTTAAATAATGTAAGACCTGCCAACCTCTAAAAACCTCAACGGGGACTACCATGAAAAAAGTTGCTCCCAAAATGGGGAGACTTTACATAATGAAAGCATTACTCATTTTCACAAGAGAAGACATCTCTCACTCACCCCAAAGTGGGTGGAAGATCTCCACGTCGGGAGGGGAGAGTTAACAGGTCTGTAATGTTTCAAATCATTAGTTTCCTTGTGAAAAAAAAATCGAATCTCCGTACATTTTATCGGTATTTTTCAAAATATTTATCACAAGACATTCGAAGAAGATTTATTTGACGAAACTCTTAGTGTTTTGAATTATGTTATAAGTGTCTTGCTATGCGTTGATGGCTGCTGGTATCTGAAAAGCAAAGCAAACAGTTATAACAAACTAATTCCTGGCACTGAACGATCACTTTGTGTTTTATCATATTCATATCACATGTGAAATTAATGAATAGAGAATGTCATTATGTATAATATAGTTAATGAAATATTTAGCGTAATAAAAGAGAGATGAATGTACGTTTACGCATCTAGTTTATTCATAACCAAAATTTAAGAACATACCAATAATAATTTTCTCGAATGATAATATACTATCATATTATTGTCACGCGCTGATAATATCTCTTATTGCATTAACAAACATTATTTCTCAGTAATGCACTGGGTAATTGCTGGCCTTGTGCCTAAAGTAGAAACAATCATTTCTCCCTGCACATCATATATATCACAAACAGCTCATAAAGCACCTGCTGAGAATATACAATCGTATAGTAGTGGATTATTTTCTAATATATATTGCAAAGATGTGATTAATTTGCTTCTCATTTTCTTGTGTTAGTGTTATGTTATATCTATTGTGTTGTTTTCCTGATAAGGAATGCTATGGAGGAAAACAGAAAGAAGAATAAGAAATTATTTGGGAGAGACAGAAAGATGATGAAAATAATTGCAAATCTAGGAAGGGAATCATCAGAATATCAGACGCTTACTAATCATTTGGCAAGTACATGGTGTTTGCTGCATCAGAGATGGAATTGTACATGACTTGAAACCATCTAATGTCTTCCTATTACCTACTTGCACCCTAAGGAATGATGCATGTTAGGGTGTCGAGAATTTGATATTCAATACTGTTCAAATTCTTGATCGACATTTGAGTTCTGTTTATTCTAAACTCGCTATTAACTAATACAGTTTCGCAATGATCCTTTAACTGACTCTAGCTTATAGAATCGTACCACTGTTCTAAAATAAACGTTGATGCAGTGTTTGGTTTAACTTGGCTCTGCATTGAAAGAACGTTGGTTAATAAGTGACTATTAATATGCATGCATGGTCCCGTAATTCCTCAGGGTTTTCCAGGGGTACCGTATTGAAATAAGGCGTTTCTAGGGCATTTCTTTAAACACCTGGTGGTGACCATCTCCTCTCCAGATGTGAATACAGATTGTTTCCTGAGACGTATTGAGAAAGTGAGAGAAGGAAAATGAGAAAGAAATATAGAGGAAGAATTGATCCAGTACTAGACTGGTACTTTTTTATCGACCTTGAATAGATGAAGGCAAATGTAACCTCGCCGTGATTTGAACTCAGAGAATAGAGCGCCTAAACGAATACCACAAAGCACTCTCTGACGTTTTAACGACTATCTATTCGCTACCTTCGACTTATAATATAGTGACTGATAATTTTACTAGAATAAGGTTTTAATAAAAGGGAATACTTTAGTTTCTGAATACATAGTTCATAGTACACGTTACATTTTCTGGATACGTTTAAAATATAAAATGTTCGTCTAACACACGTTTTGTTTCATTGCGTTTGGGTTTTACATACAAAATAAGTTATGTACTTCCTTTAAATTTTTTCTCCCTTCTGCTTTCATTTTAAATACAAAACTAAAGTAGTTAATGAATTTTTTTTTTAAATGCTTGGTACGTGTCTGGACAGCTTCTTTCGTTCTCGCTAATCTGTAACTTTAAAACCTGGCTACTCCTCTCATAGCCATATCTATCTATTTATATACACACACATCGTATGCAATCATTGATAATTGTTTATCTTTTTTATCGAACTCATACATCAGTTCCAATTAATTTCATTTCTCGTCCGAAGATCGTTAACAAGAGACTTGAATAGAAATCTATCAAGCTTTTCAGCTTAAATAAAAATAAATATTTAATTTTACTTTCATTATTGAGCACTATTTTCTGCATCTTGTTACCGTTTTAAAGAACGTTTTTATGCAGTAAGGACCCAAGGTTAGCTCTCCTGACATTCTATTTCACATATCATTGCATAAGCATCTGCATGTTGTATGGAATCTTGTATTCTCCATGAAACTTCCGATAGTGACACCAAATTTAATTTAATATATATCGAATAATATTGTCTAAATTAATCTTCTCGTATCAACAATCTTCTGACCTCAATTATCTATTTAGAGTTTTAAATCTTTCCACATAGTTTAAACGGTTGCGATTTAACGCTGACATTATCAAATGATCTTTCTATAAATCTTATCAAATGTAACTGGCATATTCAATTCTATAAGAATTCCTTACTTTTGGTGAATGTTTTAAAAGACGTAATCTATAATATTTAGTACATATCTTATGTGTCTTATTCCACATTTTCGAGAAGGGCAGATTCGAAAGAGAGTTCAGACGTCTCGATCATTAGTGTACCAGAAAACCAAGTCACCGGTTTATATACGGTTACTGTTGGTAGGTATTATTGTTTAGGCGGTGGATTGGCAGTATCGGTAGAGAGTCGGACGCCATGCTTTCCAGCATAGTTACGTCCCTTTACGATCTGAGTTCAAATCCCGCCGAGGTTGACTTTGTCTTTCATCCTTACGGGGTCGATAAAATAAAGTACCAGTAATGCAGTGGGTAATTGCTGGCCTTGTGCCTAAAGTAGAAACAATTATTGTTTAGCCCAAGCTTAGTTGTGATTAAGGATCAAACGTTCCATTTTTCAAATATTTAGAACAATGTTATCGAATGTATTTTGGAAGATATAAGCGTGATTTGGCTACTATTTTTAGCTATTCAAGTAACTACGCATAGGCTTTTTCTTCTCTTTTTATCTTCAGAGTTTTATCTTCCTCAAATATTGGAAATAATCACTTGTCTTACTGGTTCATGATGAGTAAGAAAACATATCAATAGCAAAATACGTTTTCTAGCAGTACTGATATAAATTGTATTGATCGTTCGAGCAATGAAAGATGAAATTATCCTGGGAAAGATGTCAATTTCGAAAATCGAAACTAAATGCTGCATAAGACGGAAAACCGTTCTGCTCCAATGTTTCGAATACATCGATGTCCTTTTAGGGAATTCATACTGATGGTGAGAAGGAGGTTTAGATTGTGTGATGATCGTGAATGTTAGTGTCATAGACACCATGAAACAGTGGCAACCGCCATTGATAATTCAGCTGGTATTTGCTCTGGTATTTGCTTATTATATCTGTGTATAAAAGTTTATTATCCCCTGTGCTGTTTTTCAGTTTATGCAGTTAATTATTGATTTTATGTTATTTATTTATCCACAAGGTCATGCATGCATAAGGAAGGAATATACTTATTGATGTTGTGTTTACTCACAAGATCACACATGTATAGAAAAGGCATATAGTCATTGATCGCTTATTTACTTAGAAGGTCACACATGGGCAAGAAAGTAGAATAGGCATTTATATCGAGTCAGCAGATTACTGACACTTATGTTATCAGCACTTACAAAAATCGTTCCGTGGGATTTTAGCATAGCCTAGAATATAGTAACTACTATAAAGCATGCACTGAATCAACGTTCTGACTTCTATCTCTATTGAGCACACTACTGTAAAGAGATGTAGCTAAGTGGTGAGGCTATTCAGTTCACGATCGTAAGATTGATTTCTGGCGTCACATTGTGTCCTTGAGGAAGACACTTTATTTCGAGTTACTCCAGTCCACTCATCCAGCAAAAACGAGTTGTACCTGTAATTCAAAAGGCCAGTTATGTCACATTCTGTGTCACACTGAATACATGTTAAGGGTACGCATGTCTGGGAAATGTTCAGTCACTTGCAGGTTAATTTCTCGAGCAGGCGATTCTGTTGGGTATATTAACTGGAACACTCATCGTCGAAACCGACGGAGTACTTCTACCTACTTACTAGGACGATTAGAATTTAAAAAGACTGTTATCTACAATCATGTAACGATGAAATGCTGTACCAAGGGAAATGTCAATGTAGTTATTCTACCTGCTAGAATTAGCAGCTCATCTTTCCCTCCAATCACATCTTACTGCATTAAGAAAGAAAGGACACACTGAATAGTGTAGTCCTTGACATACATAATACAAAGTCTAAACACTGGTGCTAAACAACATTTGATCTGGAAGTTTCACTCAGCATAACAACATTAAAAGTTTTTGTATATTTTAACGATATTTAGCAGGAAGAATATTGAAAATAAAAAACAACACATAATTAAATCTATTACATTATCTAGATTGATATTTCTGAAAAAACTTTACTTTTTCTGTATGTGAATTGGTGGATGTTGGATCTAATGATTTCAGTCAATGCATTATATAAAGAGATATACACAGTCTTGGCTTCCTGGGGCATATGCCTGTCCCGAAAAGAAAATGAGCGCATATATCATTATAATAAAGGACATGATTATTTGACAGCACCTTTGTGATATCGGATTTCTCTGGAAAGAGGTAATGTGTGCATGTACTAGCAGCAGGGAATATCAGCGAAATAGGAGGGAAAAAGAGAGCTTATTTCTCTTAAATTTCTTTCTTTCTTCTTTCTCTCACACAAACTCCTGACGAACCATATATCAATCTAGATCATGAGAGCAAACAATGTATATATGAATATATACATATATACAAACAACACACACACGTGCGCATATATATATATATATATATTGTTTGCTTCTAATAACAGAAAAGTCAACTAATAACTAAATGGCCATCTACTACTCACTATCTATCATCTCTCTCTATGTATGTATGTATTTATTAAAATATTATTATTACTATATATATATATATATATATATATATATATATATATATATATATATATATATATATATATATATATATATATATATATATATATATTGATAGTCGGCGATACTGGGACCGCGAAGACAACAAATCAATCAAAGAGGTACTCGATACATAGAATGATGTAGAATGGGTATAATATTAAATGTAGAGGATCTACTGCAAGAAGAGGTAACTACGCATATATATATAGAGGATATATATAGAGGATCTACTGTAAGAAGAGGTAATAACGCATATATATATATAGAGAGAGAAATATTAAAACAATGAAATTAAACAAAAAAACGGTTAATTCATAGTAAAACTCATTATTTTACTATGAATTAACCGTTTTTTGTTAAATTTCATTGTTTTAATATTTTTATTTTTGACTCTGTATCGTTGACTTTGAATTATATCGTTGAAAATTTTGAATTTTAAACTTTGCTTCACGACATCTACATACAGATCACATTGAGTTCTTCATACGGTTTAGACCCTACTATTGATTGGTAGATTTATCTGTGTATATATATATGTGTGAGGATGGTGTGTGCGTGTGTGTGTATATATGTGTATGTGTGTGCGTATGTATTTCCCTCAACCTATTTCATTTGCACTGTATATAGGAAGAAATATAATCGATAATCCCCGGGAAGAAGTAAAGAATTTCAATTTCTTGGCTAACATTCTTAAAGAGTATTTCTCGGAAGTGCTCTTTTCACTTTATATTTATTTTTAGTCCTGCAAGTGACAAAAGGGAGAAGCATATATGTAAAGGAAACCTATAAACGTTTGAAATTACTTTAACCTTTAAGCTAATGCCATTTTATATATTAATCGATCTGAGATGCATGAAGAATAAGATTTCCTATTCTCTTGTATAACAGATCACTTTAAGCATTTATACAGCTGTTGGGTTTAGGAGAATAATACAAAACTCACTTTCTTCCCCTCTCACTCATTCACACTCACATACACGTACACACACACACCTATATATACGATATTTTGTGTCATTTTTGCTTTTTATCATACATCAGATATCATAAACAATATTCAAGAAGCTGCCTTTTATACTTTATACTTTACTCATAATGTTACTCATTTTATCGACTTTATAGTATTAGAATCACAAATATGAGGCGATGAAATATGCTATCGTCAGCCATATAAACTTGATTTACCAAGGGCGTCTAAAAAATGTATCCACGTTACAACTTTCCATCTCAATCCTCCACAGAATTGTCAGCTTTCCTATAGAGATGGGTGGGATATGTTATAGCCCGAGTCAGCTTGTTTCAAAAGAGATCTACCATAAAACTGAAAGCATTTCACCCATGACCGTAGTAGTTTTGTAAATCTAAGATAATATTATCCAAAGCTTCATTTTTTAATTTTGTAGGTTAAGATCCAAAGTATGTGGCCATTTTAAACAGTGGCAGTAATCACATAATAATCAATCTACAGTAGTTATAATAGACAAATATTGGATGTTCTGTCTGTAACGGTAACGTGATATATTCATCATCCTGGTTTCATTTCTCTGATTTCGTTTCGTCGTTCTAGAGCAGTGGTTCCAAATCCTCTAATTCGTTACGCCCGTGACTCATTTTAGCAAATCGATAATTTTCTACGACTCTTCCTTTATATTGAAATAAATATAATAATAAAATCATCACAACTGGAATATATTTGAGGGCAAATATGGATTTCTCATTGAGGTACAAGGTCAGCGAATTTGAGAGAAATGCAAACATGATTAAATCAACTCTAATACTTAACTGATACTTTATCTTATCGGCCACAGGTTGAACTTGAAGGGATTTGAACTCAATGTAGAAAAACAAAAATATGACATTTTATATCACACCCTACCAGTTTAGCCTAATCACTACAATGTCTTGGACGTATGCATTACATGCTACTTACTGTATTACAGTATTACATTGACTTATTTGACATTTCCTAATCATCTTTTACGGGAGGATAAAATAAAATAAGCAGCATTCAAATACTAGAGATCGATTTAATCGATTTTACCTAACCCCAAAACGCCTTGGTTAAAAATCTATTATATTACTAGTAGGAATGATTATAAAATTTAACTATATCCCGTGTGCAAAGTTGTTAGTTACTAAACTGTATTTCCATGTGAAATTACTACGAAAATACACTACATTAAATTTAAACAAGACTGAAATGCCTGTAATTGTATTAACGCAATTAAAATATGTTCTGTATACCAGAGCAACGCAAACGCTACCAATGAGGAAGTCTTCACCTGATACCTCGACTTACAAGAAATAACACTTTGTCACCTTAAACAAGAAAAGAAGGAGTTAATATAACATTAGATATCCCTAAAAATATGGGATGTCATGGTTGGAAAACATTTTGATAATACTTCTTGATTACGATTACCTTGCGATTAAAATCAACAACGACCTCAAAATAAAATTGTTATTAGGAGATAAAAATCCATCCAACGCATGTGTTCAGTGAAGTTGAGAAGTATGAGAGACAGGAGTTAACGATCTGCATTTCAAATTTGTTAATATAATTGGTACTCAGGCACTCGTTTGGCGATATCTCCATGTAAAAATCGTTAAGTATGAAGTACATGAGAAATATATTAAAATGAGGATTTCTTTGTAGAGAGTGCAAAGTCAAGACACTGACCTGATAGTAATGTCAATGACGATGAAATGATGAACGGAAAAATAGAGCTATTGGAATACAGAATATGAGAATTGAGGCATAGCTAAATACATTTAGTTCGATACACTTACCTTGTATGTTTTCGCAAAGTATACAATAATCCCATTCTCGACGGCGACCGGTGCAAAGTGAAAGTAGCCGGAACAGTTACGGTATATCCTTGAAATTTGAATCCAGTGTGAAATGGTTACTGGTCAGAGACATCAGCCGTTTAAGAAGCGGTTGTCATTAAATATATTAAACGTAATGTGGTGCAAATAGGTGTAAGGTTATGTAAGGCGGTGGTTAGGTTAAATGCCGGATAAATAAACAATTATTTTAATTTCTTCAACACCAAAATAGTTGTACATAACAAATAACTTCCAAAACAATTCGTTTATTTAGAAGGAGTGACTGATAAGATTTAAACGACGATAACAAGTGTAACAAAGGCCACTTCTAGAGAAGTAAACCGCGATGAAAATACAGCTTGTCTCATAGTAAATAGTAGCTCATGCGACGACCATCAGTTTAATTAGATGACCTCGGCGTCGGGAACACCAGTGGCTTTGAAGACTATCGACTATTAATTCGACAATGGGTTGGCATAACTGCTCCAGTTAGCGGAGAAATCTGTGAGTCTGCAGGTGTGGCAAGCCGCATATAGCCATTAGTAAAATGCCCCACCTTTGAATGAGGGATGACATAAGAAGAAGACTGGCATCTGATTAAGCGCAGAAAGTCTGAAATGGTATTAGCGAATAGGATTTTCGTTCTCGGTGAAGTGATAAATGAAAAACATTTAAATAATTGGAGGGGAATATTCTTTAAAACTTTAAAATTATTTATTATAAAAGAATGTTTAATAAACTAGAAAGATATTAATATTAATTGTTTCTACTTTAGGCACAAGGCCAGCAATTATCCAGTGCATTACTGGTACTTTATTTTATCGACCCCGTAAGGATGAAAGGCAAAGTCAACCTCGGCGGGATTTGAACTCAGATCGTAAAGGGACATAACTATGCTGGAAAGCATGGCGTCCGACCCTCTACCGATACTGCCAATCCAATATTAATGAGAGAAATACTCCTTCAGTAAAAATTAGGTGCTCTAGAGGGTGTCATGTGTCTCAATGAAAATATCAAATAGTTCTTTAAAGTAGGATACAATTTCCTTTTGTTAAGGGCAAAGGTTTCTAGGTGCTAACATGCTAAAGAAATCCAATATCACTGATTCAATTAAGGTTACGTTCAATGTATTTGCCGATTCCGATTTTTTTGTGATGTTCAAAATTTTAAAATCCCGTTGAAATACACTTCTTTATAATGTCTATACATGACAACAATATGACAGTACTTGCTACTTCATTCTTTTATTTTGAAGCTTATAATATAGTTAAACACTTGAATAATTTTGTATTCTTCATCATAGCAGCTGTCATTATCAACGATTTATTGTGAACAAATTTTGTATTGTTAGCTTTCAAATTATTCGTGACAATTCTATTATTAATAATAGCTTTAAATGTTGACATTTTGAAAACACGCTTCTAGCAATAAAGTGGATTTAGAAATGTTGGAGCAATTTCCTCTACAATATCAAACCTTCAACACATTTTATGGTGGCGCAATTATCAATTGGGTGCGTGTTGTATGGAATTACATTCAACATTACAGAATGAATATTGTTACTAGACCGGTGGATTTGTAGTATCGGTAGGCCGTCGGACACCATGCTTTTGTCTGAGTTCAAATCCGCCGAGATTAGCTTTGCCGTTCATCCTTACGGGTTCCATAAAATAAAGAACCAATAATGCGCTAGGGTCGATTGAATCGACTTTCCCCTCCCCTAAAATTGTTGGCATTGTGCCTAAATCCAAAACCATTATTGCAACTAAAAATATTGCGCTTAATTTTTATCTGATGGGGGTGTTATGAGGCATTAAGTTACCCTCTCCATGGTCACTCAATTTGTTAGAAAAAATTAGTACATCTCTTTTATATCATATCCCAACGTTTAAAGAAATATAATCATAAATAGAACGCTTTTGATAGTATGTCTGTTCGTTCATGTTCAATTAACAGCCACAGCATATCCAAGGCTATATAGAAAATCTCATGAACAAAACTAATTACTTTGCTCCAGCATGGCCGTAGTTGCGATGTTTGAAGGATACTAAAAGGCAGAAGTAAAATAATTTACTGTACCATTGCAAGTGAGGTGTCATTAAGATGTTGCATTGCTTTACAACTCAATTTACCTTACTCTATATGTTTACTGCTGACATTTAGCCTCATGTCTGTCTTGATTGGTGTAATGCTTCTTTGGAGCATTTCAGTCGTGACCACCCCATCCATGTTTTCCGTAAGACGTATTGTTTAAAATATAGACTTGGACTATTTTTTATACAATATAACATCTTAAAAAACACTATAAAGTGTGATTCGTGGAAGATTTAATCGATATCTCTAGGTTGTTCAGCTTTCAGGAAGAGGGCTTGTATTCGTTTGGGCTGTAAGCAATGACGGCACTAAGAAATCTATTAAAGTTTCCTGCAAGCGTGAATACAAAACAACCATTGATATATCTCAGAGAGGAAAAAGTCCCACTACTCTATTTTGAACTGTATACACTACATGGATACAAACGCATCAGTTGTACACATTTGAAAACTCGCCATTGTTACAGGATCATGAAAGAAAGGATATCTTATCTTCTGTTATGTGCAGAAATAATCTTGAATCAAGGATTTTAAAAATGATTAGTTGAAACCATAAAGGCAGAATCATTGGCAGAATCATTAGTGCATCGGAGAAAAATGTTTACGCTATTCGTTTCGGCCCATTACGTTTAGATTTCTAATCTCACCGAGTTCAATATTGCCTTTCGTTCTTCCGGGGTCGATAAAATACAGTAGCTGTCAAGTACACTTCACACACAAAGAATGCATCCTTTTATCTAAAATACAAACCTATATTGGGACCATAATGTAGCTTTTATATTCAGATATGAATGCTAAGAAAATAGGTTTTAATTTATCCCTGGAAATGTTGTCTGTCATAGAAATTTGTCATTATTATCAGTTTTCTGAGTGATGGAAACTAAATGATGTAAAATTAAATTTATTTTCAGAGAGGCAATGATACACTCTAAATTAACATAACTAAAATATCCAGATTTGTTGTATAAACTTGCTATGTAGCTTCATTATATCTTTATATATACCTTTGTTTCAAGTCACTGGACTACAGCTATGTGAAGGCACCACTTTCAAGGGCTTTGAGATGAATATTATGACCTAGGTAATTATTTCAGTACCAGCTTCATCACGTTATGAGGCATCAAGAAACAATATTTACAATACATGTTCCTACTCACATTTTTTCTAGCAAATTCCATTTAGCAGTCAAACCGTGGCTATAGAAAAAAGGTTTTTCCAAGTTCCCTTGCTGGTGTATTGAACTCAAAACCTCATAATTACTATGCACACGTTTTGACTGCATAGCTAATATATCGAGCTCAGTATAAAAAATCCCAAATATTTAGATTTAATTGGGATACGATCTGCTAACGTCTCGTCTAATTGTCCCTTACCTTCTCCGCTAAGTTTAGCTGTTAAGTTGTCTTTAAATTTAAAGGTATTTTACAGAACGGAATTCAAATGCCAGAATAATTCAATCGAATCATTTGCATAATTTAAAAACAAATCTAAAGGAAATAATTAAAATGTAACAATGACATGCATTTAAATATTTTATGTGACTATGGATCGAACGAGACATGCCAAAATATCTCAGATAAAAAAGTAAACGAAAATGTTAAAAGTAATGGTTAGCGACCATAGCCCTGCGTACAATGTTTTCCTTAGTTGACTTTATTTTAATTTAGTTATGCAAATTACTACTGACCAAAAATCTTTCTAACTCCATTTCTAGAAGTAAAACTCTTTGTCGACTGATCAAGCAGGCTCAAATTTGATGATGCTTCACTGACAATGTATATCGTTATCATGTTGCCTGGTAACAATGATCTGATTTCCCCATAATCTTGTAAATTAATTTTGTGAAATTAATTTTTAATTTGTTGACATTATTTCTCCTTTTTTGTGACAGTCACTAACAATTACTGCTAAATTTTAATTTTCCTTCTTGAAATAAGAGAGAAATTCCAATTAATTTTGGCTATCTTTGCGCAAGTTATTTAATATCTCTCGCATTGCCTGAATATTTTGTATAGAAGCTCACTTCTGTCTTGCTTATTCCTACGACTGGCATTTGGGATACTCTCCATATTTTTAAACAATATCACCTTGTGCGAGTACTCGGAGTCCTTTCCGGCATTTTAAATATCCTTGATTTCATAAAAGCGTTTTTTTTTGTAGACGCATTAATACTAAAACGTTGTTGTTTATGTTCCTGTGTGTGAAAACGAAAGAGAGCATGAGAGATAGAGGGAGAGAGAGAGAGTTATTGTGTTTGTGCATGTAAGCGTTTTAGAAAATAACTAAAAATAGAACCAACATATTACGAATGAACATTCAATGAAAACAGATAAAATGCCAACTCTTTAGGAATGCTAGAAATGAGATTGCTCTAGTCGGTAGGGTAACCTATTAATGTTCTTGCGAAGCAACTGAAATCTCCCATGTTCAAAACACCTACTTGCAAATAAATACGAGAGTTAAGGATGCATTTGATGGTAAATAACGGGAAGAGTGTAATGTAACGAATATTTAGTTTTCTTTTTGAAAGCATCAACAGTAAATTTGAAGAAAAGATGTTATTTACAATAAACAGCGACAAAATAAAAATAGAAAACCGGTACTAACATTTTTGAAAAACGAAACTACCTCAACAATTGAAACACAACTTGAGACTTTCATTTCTGAGTTTTCATGACATTTAATGCTGGTGGATGGGATAAATTAAATTTTAAGTTGATTTTTATCAGAAATTCGTCAAATCTTTGCTGAATGAAGGACAGAGAGAAGAAATAGAAAAACGGCAAGGGAGAAATTAATTTTAAATATATAAATAAAATTGGAAGATTGCAGAGAATAAATGAATTCATTCGTGTAGTAGAAAATAAGCCCCAGCAAATAAGACAAGTTTTTCTGCAAAATTTAAAATAAGAGTAAACAGAATCATTTAAAAAATAGTCGTTTACTATAAAATGGACAAAATAATTGATTTAGGAAATATTTATCTCAGCGTTTAATGTTTGTACTTTATACTGAAGGCAATGAATATCCTTCGAGTTTTATTTATTTAATATATATTACAATGTCAATGTTCTTATTATGTTAGTTGCTTGCTTTTAATGTTATAAATTATTATTTTCGTTGTTTGTGCAAGTTATAGAAAGGTTTGTTCAGTGGTTATTATATTTAATCATTAATTTGCAGTAACTTACATTTAGTTGATATAGTTATGATTATTGCGACGAATGATTATATTGGTGCTTTTATTATATTTCTTTTTCTGCATAGTGCCATACATGTACATATACACATCAGTTAATTTATCTGTCTAAATATCTATCTATGTCTGAGTGCGAAAAGTAAAGGAAAAAAACAACAAGGGAACGATACAGTAAAATGAAGGCATATATGTTTAAAGCTTGATAGAGTAGAAAAAGTGTCATAACGTTTGAGACGTAGTCCTTCATCAAAAGATAGAATGATAGATAGAAGAAGGAACAGAAAGATAGAGCAGAGTACGTAGTGGAAGAAATGAAAAAAAATTATACTAAGTACATGTGTATTAAGTCAGCCATTTTGGGGGATAATGCTTGTATATCTTTGTTAACTTACGTGTATGTGTGTGTGTGTGTGTGTGTGTGTGTGTGTGTGTGTGTGTGTGTATGCATTTGTGTGTACACGTGCTTGTGGCAATGCTATATGTGTGTATGAAGGTCTTATGTGCGACGGACCTTGTCCAAGATAGTGTTGCTGTTGGAAGTGTAGAGGTAATATATATGTAAGTATGTATATATGTATACGTACATACATATATGTATACAGACGTACAGTAGTATGTATATATATACATACATGCACACATATATGTACGTCTGTATACATATATGTATGTACGTATACATACATACTTACATTTAAGTAAGTGCTGTACTAAGAGTGAGAAATGAAATATCGTTTCATTCTATTCCATTTATTGTTTTCGGTGTGCCCGTCCGACTGAACTCACTCGATATGCAAATTAGGCTGCTCAGCCGTTAATATGCATAAGGAAAGTATATACTTTCAGACGTTCAACCATCTGGCAGAAAGGTATACGATGCTGACGATAGCTAATAAGCTTGAAACTAGTACATCGTTCCTGTGTCAGTGTTGAAGAAAAAGGTGACGTGGTTGCCTAAACACTGTACGG
>OZ024746.1:46675253-46682753 GCA_964016885.1 Eledone cirrhosa
TTTCTCAATGGCTAGGATTTCAGTCCACGCTTCGCTATTTCCTCTCCACTGAATTATTTTTTTAATAAGTTTCCAGAGTCCTCGCTATGCCTGGAAACTTACATGAAAAGAGACTTTCCTGACGACGGAATGCTTATCAATATGTTCTTCGGAAAATATATTTACTCCATTCCAGAAACTAATTAGTTGGAAGTGATATTTTAGTATTTAGTATTATATATTTAGTCAATTTTATAATTTTTTTATAATTTTATAATTTTCTTATCTTACGTCTCTCATATTATTGTTCTGCAACCCCATGCATTGAACCACAACGTTACTAAGACAAAACCTATATATTTGCTAGCATTGATATGCATCTGTATGTATATAAATGTTACTAGATATAAATTCTTTATATATATATATATATATATATATATATATATATATATATATATATATATATATATATATATATATGTATATAAACAGAAAAAATGAAACGAAATTTCATTTCCCACTTTTAGTACGGCTGTTACTTAAATATAAGTATGTACACATACATACATATATGTATACAGACGTACAGTAGTATGTATATATATATACATGCACACACATATATATGTACGTATGGATTCACCGAACACTTATTATAATGCTCGGTGTGTTTGTAAACAAACATCCCGTATTAAGCTGTAGTGTCTAGTAACCATCGTTGCTCGTTTGTTCAACACTGACAAAGGAACGCTGTACTAGTTTCACGCTTATTAGCTATCGTCAGCAACGTATACCTTTCTGCCAGATTGGTGAACGTATATACTTACCTCATGCATATTAACGGCTGAGTAGCCCAATTTGCATATCGAGTGGGTTAATCGGCCGGGTGCACCGAAAACGATAAACGGAAAAAATGAAACGAAATTTCATTTCCTGCTCTTAGTACGGCTGTTACTTAAATATAAGTATGTACACATACATACATATAGGTATAAGCTTGAAACTAGTATAGCGTTCCTTTGTCAGTCTTGAACAAACGAGCAACAATGGTTGCGAGAGACTACAGCTTAATACGGGATGTTTGTTTACAAACACACCGAGCATTATAATAAATGTTCTGTGAATCCATACGTACATATATATATATGTGTGCATGTATGTATATATATATACATACTACTGTACGTCTGTATACATATATGTATGTACCTATACATACATACTTACATTAAGTAAGTGCTGTACTAAGAGTGAGAAATGAAATTTCGTTTCATTCTATTCCATTTATCGTTTTCGGTGTGCCCGGCCGACTGAACTCACTCGATATGCAAATTAGGCTGCTCAGCCGTTAATATGCATAAGGAAAGTATACACTTTCAGACGTTCAACCATCTGGCAGGAAGGTATACGTTGCTGACGATAGCTAATAAGCTTGAAACTAGTACAGCGTTCCTTTGTCAGTGTTGAACAAACGAGCAACAATGGTTGCTAGACACTACGGCTTAATACGGGATGTTTGTTTACAAACACACCGAGCATTATAATAAATGTTCGGTGAATCCATACGTACATATATATATATATATGTGTGCATGTATGAATATATATCTACACACTACTGCCGAATGCTCTGAATCAGTTATAAACATCTATATTTGTTGGATTTCCAACAAATTAAATATCTTTTCTACATATATATATACATATATATATATATATATATATATATATATATATATATATATATATATATATATATATATATATATCAACGGCAACATCGTTTAAATCTCGATTGTATAGGCATTCTTACTCAATAAAACACCAGAGCCAAAGAAATGTAACAACTTTAGCAGAAAAAGCTTGGACGCTCAGGGATAGCGATCAAAAGTTTACCCTAAAATGGGAGAAATTAGCTAAAACCCAAAGCTTTTCCAGGAGCCAAAATTTCTGCAAATTGTGTAATCTTGAGATTTATTACATAATCACACACAAGAAGAAACTGCTGAATAACAGAATTGAACGAACATTATTCTGCCGTCACAGAACTAAAACCCTTTTTTCCCACTACAAGCCGAATATTACATAAAAGAAGGACATCCCCCAACTATATAAACCTTAATCTAGTTAGAAAAATATAAAAACAATCTCTTCTCAACATATATTAATAACCTTAAATTACCACACTAATAATGGAAAGATATGCTGATGAGAATAGGTGCAAATATGCGATAATGAATGTGTCTAAAAACGTCCATAAGTATGTATATATATGTGAAAATGTATATAAATAAGTAAATATATATATATGTTTGATGTGTATAGTTAGATGTAAGTTTATTCATGTATTAAAGTGCTTATATATATATATGTATATGTATATGTATATGTATGTGTGTATGTATATATATATATATATGTGTATATATATATATATATATATATATATATATATATATATATATATATATATATATATATATGTATATATATATATATATATGTGTATATATATGTATGTATATGTATATGTATGTATATATGTGTATATAGATGTGTATGTATGTGTATGTGTGTACACATGGACTAGAGTAAGTATGTATATATGTGTGTGTCTATACGTGTGTATATAAAGATAAGTTGAGTATGAAAATGTATACACATGAGCGCGTAAGTATGTACATGAATACATGTGTGTATATATATGTGTATGCATGTGTATATATATGTAAGTATGAATATGTGAATTGTGAGTATATGTATTTTGTAGAGGTGTGCAAATATATTTGTGTGTGAATGCGTGGGTGAAAGGATACGTACACTTGAAAGAAAAATTTAAGTCTGAATGTTAATTAAGTGCAAACACAAAACCAACCACGCATATCTTTACTATCTCTAATCCTTCTATAGATTTAGAAAAATAACCAATAATATATTCTATAAAAAATGTCAAAACAACAGATGGGAATCTAATTACTCACTGCCACCAAGAATTCTCACTGCTATCGAAAAACCACTCCTTCAATTATTCTTCTAACAACTTCACCCCTCCCTCCTAATATTCTCTATAAAAACTAAATAGGTCCTCAGTAATATTATTCTGATGAAATGACAGTAAATAATAACATTGAAATATTGAATGTCTGCATAACTAAAAGTTTGTAGATAGCAGCTGTTTTAGGTTATGTAACTGTTATAGAAACACGTGTCAATAAATTCCTTTCAACTAAACTGTATCCATTCAAATCTTTCTATATATATATATATATATATATATATATATATATATATATATATATATATATATAAGTTAAAAATGTACATCCACATATGTATACTGAAATACTAGTATGCATATGAATACACACACGTATACATATGTAGATGTACCAAGTTTTTCAGTGGTCACTTTACTGTGAGTGTCCAGCTATTCTGTATGTAAACACACAGACAAACCGGTTTTTAGAGTCATACTGGTTTTTGAGGAAACACCTTTCCTCTATTCTCCAGAAAGCCAGACAAGGAATATTGAACTAGTTTCGTTGTTGTTATAACTCATCAGCAATATTTACCTATCTTCCGGCCTTTCTGGAGAATCGTAAAAGCACATATCGTTATATGCTTTTTCTATGAAAATTAGTAGTGGGCAGACTAATTTGCATAGAGTGTGAGTACGTACCGGTTCAACGGAGACGATAAAAACAAATAACGAAACGAAATTAAATTTCGTTTCGTTTGTAACTCACTTTTGTATGACTGACGCTTAAACAATTAAGTTAAAAATGTACATCCACATATGTATACTGAAATACTAGTATGCATATGAATACACACACGTATACATATGTAGATGTACCAAGTTTTTCACTGGTCACTTTACTGTGAGTGTCCAGCTATTCTGTATGTAAACACACAGACAGACCGGTTTTTAGAGTCATACTGGTTTTTGAGGAAACACCTTTCCTCTATTCTCCAGAAAGCCAGTAAAGGAATATTGAACTAGTTTCGTTGTTGTTACAACTCATCAGCAATATTTACCTATCTTCCGGCCTTTCTGGAGAATCGTAAAAGCACATATCGTTATATGCTTTTTCTATGAAAATTAGTAGTGGGCAGACTAATTTGCATAGAGTGTGAGTACGTACAAACGAAACGAAATTTAATTTCGTTTCGTTATTTGTTTTTATCGTCTCCGTTGAACCGGTACGTACTCACACTCTATGCAAATTAGTCTGCCCACTACTAATTTTCATAGAAAAAGCATATAATGATATGTGCTTTTACGATTCACATATATATATATACATCTATATATATACATATATATACACATATATATATATATATATACATATCTATATACATATATATATATATATACATATCTATATACATATATATATATATATATATACATATCTATATACATATATATATATATATATACATATATATATACATATATATATACATATATATATATATATATATACATATATATATACATACATATATATATATACGTATATATATACATATATATATATATACATATATATATATATACATATATATATACATATATATATACATACATATATATATATATATACATATATATATACATATATATATACATATATATATATATATATATATATATATATACATATATATATACATATATATATATACATATATATATAGATAGATATATATATATATATACATATATATATATATATATATATATATATATATATATATATATATATATAGGCTTGGCACTTGTTGGTATAAGACGTGAATTGTCGTCTCTCCAGATTTGAAATTTAATATTTTAAATCGACAGTAATCGGATTTATGTATGGTTTTAATTCTTCAGAGGACAAGGAAAACATACAAAAAAGATAAGTTTTTGTGCTTTGACGCAATTATTTTGAAGTATATTTTACATATATTACCGTTTTGAACATGTTTATTTTCACTGTATGATTCCTTCATAGGAGACAACACACACACGTGCTTTCTATTTTTCTTGTCTGCCATACAGAGCATTTTGGTTTAACTTAAGCAGATCTTGTATTAATTTTGATTTTTCTGAGTAACATAATTTAATTTGATATAATCTTGTTTGATTTGGTATAATCTTATCTGTATTTGACCCGATTTCGTTGTTTCTTGTATGATATGCTGATATTACAATAACTTCGTATATTTGTAAACAAACATTTACATTCAGCTTATATATACAACTTACATCGTGTTTCTATATCTCTATGTTTCCGGTTTCTTCCATTCATTAATTTAAATTTAAAAATTTATTTTTATATTTGTGAACTGCTGTTGCTCACGCTGTCTCTATCTCTCTCCTTCCTTCCTCTCTCTCTCTCTCTCCCTCTCTCTCTCTCTCGATCAACGAGCTCTCTTTCTCCCTCTCTCTAGATCAACGAGCTCTCTCTCTCTCTCTCTCTCTCTCTCTCTCTCTCTCTCTCTCTCTCTCTCTCTCTCTATCTCCTCTCTCTCCCTCTGACCTTCTCCCCCACTCTTCCCGCTATCTCTCTCGTTCCCCTCTTCTGTCTCCCCCTTTTCTTTTCTTTTCTTCTGTTTCTCTTTCTTTTTCTCGCTGGAGTTATATCTCTATCTCCCTCCCTCACTCTGTCCCTCTCTAACCTCTACCCTACACTTCACACTGTCTCTCTCTTTCTCCTCTCCACAGCGAAATGGACTGCATGCAGGAAAAATGTGAAATCAGGAGTCAACGAAACTGGTCAAAGATGGAACTAGCGGTTTTGATCAAGGGGTGGACCATGGCTGATGGGTCTCCACCAAGCAAAAAGATGGCGGAGAACCTGAAGAGCCATGGGTTTCTGAGGACCCTGGCACAGATAGCGAGAAAGAGAATAGAAATTGAGAAGGCGTATGTCCTCATAGCGCCTCATATGGCGATGCTAAGCCGTGTCCTCAGGGAGGAGAAAACCGAAGGGAGGGATGAGGAGAAGGAGAGGGAAAAGGAAGAGGAAAAAGAAAAGGAGGAGAGCACAAGCACGGACCTGAAAGAAAATGATATACCCTCCGCCACAGGCAGGGAGGGCAGGCCGGGCAACCAACAAGCTAAGGGCAAAGGTGAAAAGCGAAATCACCTTCCGAAGGAGAACCAAGCGCAGAGGGACCAGTGGACAACTGTTCAAAGAAAGAACAGAAAGCACTAAGACACTGGGAGCAAAAAACACCAAGTAATGTGCAAGTCTTTCAAGAACGGGACATGCTGGCATAGAGAGACAGGGATGGGATGCAGATTCGCCCACCCTAGGTCTCAAACGAACTATGCCCATCATACTCGCGCAACATGCCCCAGCCAAAGCCGAAATAAGCCGCTCCAGAAGTATGCTGATGTCGCGGGTGCTGCACCAACAAGGAGAAGGTACGCACATGCCGACGAGATACAGATGGCAGCAGCAGATCAGAAAATTTTTTAGTGATGGCAGAGAAGATTGTGGGACAGCTGACCTGGCTGCATCGTCTCCAGAGCCAGGGTCATCCACACCAGCACTCGAGACCACCGCAGTTAAGGGACCCAGAGTGGCCGCCGCTGACACCAGACCAGGTGTCATACCGACAGCCATTACTGGCACCCCAAAAGTCACACCAGTGCTGCTGCTGAATGTCAGGGGCCTGGTGAAACTCAGCAACATGAGTAAAATTTCCTACCTGGGAAACTTAGCCATAAGCAATCAAGCACTATGCATGGCACTAACCGAAACGCACCTGACAAGCAGTATAGCAGATGCAGAAATACATATACCGAAATATACTGTATTTCGTTCGGACAGGAAGGAGAGAACTCATGGTGGGGTTGCTCTGTATATCCGTGAAGATGTCACACCAATTGTACTGTTGACACATTCAAACTCAGTCTGTGACACACTGATAATACATATGAAGCAACTACAGACGGTAATATGTGTCACATATCGGCGGCCCGATGCCCCCAGTCATGAGGGTAAATTTGAGGATAGCCTAAGTAGGATAGAAGAGGTCCTTGACAAACTGGACCAGGGTCTCAACATCCTACTGCTGGGAGACTTCAACCTACCAAAGGTCAAATGGCCTGAGGGCCACCTCCTCCCTGGAATGACGTCAATAGAACAGAGACAGACGGAATCCCTGCTGGCCCTCACACACAGGCTGTTCATGGAGCAAGCAATACTCCTCCCAACAAGAGGTGAAAATGTCCTGGACCTCTGTTTTACAAACAACGAAGTGCTCATCCACAATGTAAAGGTGACACCAACAATTCTCTCGGATCATAACTTAGTAGAGCTAATGACATGTGGTCCAAGAGAACCAACAGAGACAAAACCACCAAGAAGCTCAGGGACGCTATCCAACCTTAACTTCTACAAGGCTAACTGGAAAAAGATTAAGAGTGAAATCCGGAAGCAAACATGGAGTGAAAACATCGCCACACAAGACACTAACACACAATTTCAACACTTCATGACAACGATACACACC
>OZ024746.1:46695253-46700253 GCA_964016885.1 Eledone cirrhosa
TATCTCTGGTTGTCGTACCATGATGTGGCCTTCCCTATCTTATGTCTAGCCCTATCTAAGCTATTCCATGATTTGCTCCTGTATAGTGGACAAATTCCTTTCATGTCCAGTTCTATGAGGGTCTTATACTTTTCCATGGCTCCTTCGTATACTCTGACTCTGTCTCTTTGGTTGTAGCCAGAGAACTGCATGCGGTTGATGAAGTGTTGGATGTGTCCTTCCATTTCTGTTGGGTCGCACATGCTGGACACATTCTTCATCACTCGTACCAAATCTGCGATCAGAATATTAAACTTAGCACTACTGGACATTGCTGAGTTTTTGAGTATCAGGTATTTGGAGGCCATGGGTTTAGCATAGTGTGAGTGGAGAATTTGGGCTCTCTCGTCTATAGTGTTAATCCAGAGTTCTGTGTCTAATACGGGTAGTCTATTGTTAGGGTGTTTGGAAGGGAAGTCTATAGTTACAGTTATACTCTGGTGTATGGAATTAGCTATCTGCTGGATGCTTTCCATCGTGCTACGTTCTAAATCAAACTTGTTAGTGCTCTCTAGTGGGGGTGTTCTTATAACTATATTGATATCGTCTACATAACGAGAGTACATGATGAGGTCTATGGAGCTTTCATTAAGGAGATCTTTAAGTCTCCTTTCCCACCATACCATGAAAAGGTTGGCAACATCGCCAGCTATGCTGACGCCGATGGCTGCTCCCTCATTTTGGGTGTAGATTTTCTCATTGAACTTAAATATGTGGCCCTTTAGGGTAGTTTTGATACTAGCCCCTATTGCATGTGCGACCATTTTTCTTACCTGATCAGTGTTTTGGGGGGTCCGTATAGCTTTGGTCCACCCAATCCACCTTCCTATGGGAGTCTTTTTAGCCATTGAGGTTATGGTGGGGGGTCTACCTCTTATAGGTCTACTAGGGCAGAAACATCTAAGGTCATGGCTGTCTAGGTAGTCAGTGTCGTAGGTAAGTCTAAGTAGGAGGCCCAGTTCGTCTGTGTCGACGTCGCAGAACTCCACCTCACTCTCAATGATCATCTCCACACATCTTTTCACAGCAAAATCAATGTTAATGGATGGGTACAGTGACACCACATCCATGCTGCCTATTATGCAGTTGGATAGGCTCCTGTTTTTGTTGCACTCACTGATTCTGCTGAGGAGGTCCTCTGTACTTTCACATACATCTGGGGACATCTTGATTATGGGGCGTATAACCATTGAGAGGAAGTAGGAGATCCTGTAGTTGCTAGCTATATTAGCTCCGCATACAGGTCTTGTTGGTGGTCCTATTGTCGGGTCGTCGACTGTCTTGTGGTCTTTGCGGAGCCCATACAAGGGTGGTATGCCATTGTTAGACGCCTGGAAGTTGTTGGCAGTGCGTCTGCTTGGCTTTAGGATGTCAGTCCACATCATCATGTGAGCGTTGAGGATTTTTTCTCTCCCATCGTGTGTTAGTTGTGCAACTTCGCTCGTGTTGGTGATGTGGGGTTGCATTGCCTCGATGTAGTTCGGCATGCTATCTATTGACATCCTACCAGACTTATCTGTGGGTAGACACACTACCTCACCATCCCTTGTGCGCTGCTTGAGGCTAACCAAGCCTTCTACAGGTTTTATCCCAAGTTGTTGGGCCTCTGGTCTGCTCTGTCTCATAGTGTACCTGTCTACTACTTGTCTAATCTTATTTCTAGCTATGGTGAACTGTGCCTCCGTCTCGTCATCTATTTGTTGTGGTATGCAAACTCTTTTATTGTTGTTACTGCTATTTCTACCATTGTGGTTGTTACTATTATTATGTTTCTTGTTTTTGTTGATGTTGCTACATGTACTATTTCCATTATTACCACTGTGGTTATTGTTGTTGTTGTTGTTCGTATTGTTACCGTTATTACTACTGTGGTCACTGTTGCTGTGTCTGTGGTTAACGTTTCTATTATTATTATTATTGTGGTTGTTGTTGTTCTGTCTATCGCTAGTATTATTACCATTATCACTATTTCTCACTTTCCTGCCATTGTTATGGTTATGGCTGTTATTTCTATACCCAGAGTTATTGTTTATATTACTACTACCGTTATTATTGTTGTTGTTGTTTACCTTTGCATTCCAACGTATTTTTGTGAAACACTTTTCCAGCTCCGTTTTGCATTCCATAGGATTAATCTTTTTGTAGATGGCAAATTTTGGTGGTAACTTTAGGATTTGTTGTTCTTGTTCACTGATTAAAGTGTTCCCATAGATATTTACTGTGTGGTCATTGGTAAATTCTTCCGGTAGTTTTACATCACTCATACGGATGTTGTCGATGTTATCTGGGTATTTTTGAGAATATTCGATTTTCCTTTCTTGTAGTTTTTTCTTATTCATCCATTCTAATTTCTTCTTGAAATGCCTACAGCATTCGTTTTGAGCATATTTCGTTTCGCGTCGGATGACGCTCATGAAGTCATCTCTCTCGTTTGCTGTGATGAGATTTCGGATTTCCTTACCGTTGATGCGTTTTTGTCTGTAGAGTGCGTTGACTTTTGTGTATGTTGTTCTTTTCATATTAACTGTTATTGTGTGTTTTAGCCGTTCAGCTTGTGTTTTGTTCAATAATAAATTATTTACTTGTTTTGATATGTTTGTTGTGTATGTTTTGGAGGAAACACAGTGTTTTAAGAAGCGGATTTGTTCTGTTGTTATTGTAGTTTTTATATAACAGAAAACAGTGTCTTTCAATAACCTTTCAGCTTGGCACAAGCTAATGCCATAGCGGCGATGAATTAGTTTTGCGAGGTTTTTTATATGAAATCGTGTGTCGAAACAGATATTGTTATATTTGGGGAGGGTCATATTTGCGTAATATTGCCAGAATTAATAACAGAACACACTCACTGTTTGGTTGGTTTTCGCTTCTCGCTGTCTTTTATATATATATATCTGCGATCTAACTTACTCGGTCCTCAATGTTGCCATTGACTGACCGGCGGTCAAAAATAATACAGATACAATATAGACAAACACATATATATATAGTTTACATAAATCTTTCGTTGCACATCTGCAACATCGTCAGTGGTGTTATATTCATTGTTCCTCCTGTTGTGTTGTATGTCTACGCCATTTTTTTTGTTCAGTCTGTCTATATATTTATTTATTTATTTGCTTGTTTGTTTATCTTATTTTATTTTGTCTTCTTTGCGCATGCGTTTGCGTGTGTGTATAGTGTTATGTGTGATGTGTGACTAGTGTGTATAGTGTTGTCTGCTGGGTGACTAGTGTGTGTTTATGTGCTTGTGTATGTATTTATTTATCTTATTTTATTTAATTTAATTTACTTATTTATTTATACTTCTCTTAGGTCAGTGTTGTTTGTTTGGGTGTTGTTGTTGTTCCACTCATTCTTTCTGTTTAGCTTTGGTCTTCTAATTTCTATTTCACTGGCCTCTCTGATTTGCCTATCTGCTGGGTCATTCCTATGTTTAGATATTATTCTAATTTCTATGTTGTCTATGTTACCGTCATGATGTTGTCTAGCATGTTCGTATAGTACTGACCCGTTTTTTCGTCCTTTTAGTTCCCCCCAGTGTTGGTCTATCCTTTCACCTATGCTACGAGCTGTCTCACCTATGTATGTTGTTGTCGTGTTTCTGCAAGTACCCTCTGTACATCTTATGCTATAGACTACGTTTCTAGTTTTACAGTTTATCCGGGGGTTCACCTTACATATGATACATTTCCTATTGGTACAGTGGGTTTTCTTAAAAGGGTAGGTTTTGCTGATCAGGGATTTTATGGTGGTTCCTGGCTTTTCTACCACCTTTATTTTTAAGTGGGTCTTTCTCAGGGCCTTTCTACACTGGTTAGCTAATTTCCCTCCAGGGGTGGCGTCCACAAACATGACACTCTGATATCTCTGGTTGTCGTACCATGATGTGGCCTTCCCTATCTTATGTCTAGCCCTATCTAAGCTATTCCATGATTTGCTCCTGTATAGTGGACAAATTCCTTTCATGTCCAGTTCTATGAGGGTCTTATACTTTTCCATGGCTCCTTCGTATACTCTGACGAACTGGGCCTCCTACTTAGACTAACCTACGACACTGACTACCTAGACAGCCATGACCTTAGATGTTTCTGCCCTAGTAGACCTATAAGAGGTAGACCCCCCACCATAACCTCAATGGCTAAAAAGACTCCCATAGGAAGGTGGATTGGGTGGACCAAAGCTATACGGACCCCCCAAAACACTGATCAGGTAAGAAAAATGGTCGCACATGCAATAGGGGCTAGTATCAAAACTACCCTAAAGGGCCACATATTTAAGTTCAATGAGAAAATCTACACCCAAAATGAGGGAGCAGCCATCGGCGTCAGCATAGCTGGCGATGTTGCCAACCTTTTCATGGTATGGTGGGAAAGGAGACTTAAAGATCTCCTTAATGAAAGCTCCATAGACCTCATCATGTACTCTCGTTATGTAGACGATATCAATATAGTTATAAGAACACCCCCACTAGAGAGCACTAACAAGTTTGATTTAGAACGTAGCTCGATGGAAAGCATCCAGCAGATAGCTAATTCCATACACCAGAGTATAACTGTAACTATAGACTTCCCTTCCAAACACCCTAACAATAGACTACCTGTATTAGACACAGAACTCTGGATTAACACTATAGACGAGAGAGCCCAAATTCTCCACTCACACTATGCTAAACCCATGGCCTCCAAATACCTGATACTCAAAAACTCAGCAATGTCCAGTAGTGCTAAGTTTAATATTCTGATCGCAGATTTGGTACGAGTGATGAAGAATGTGTCCAGCATGTGCGACCCAACAGAAATGGAAGGACACATCCAACACTTCATCAACCGCATGCAGTTCTCTGGCTACAACCAAAGAGACAGAGTCAGAGTATACGAAGGAGCCATGGAAAAGTATAAGACCCTCATAGAACTGGACATGAAAGGAATTTGTCCACTATACAGGAGCAAATCATGGAA
>OZ024746.1:46705253-46725253 GCA_964016885.1 Eledone cirrhosa
ATATATATATATATATATATATATTGAGTGCCCTTATATTCTAAGTAGAATATGCATGGCTGCAGAAGTCTAATAATATGAAAACATGTCTTGTTTATGCAAGCTGGCTTTAATATCATATTTACCACAACATTTTATCAACTCAACTATTCAGAATTATTTCTTTTGATTCGTGTTTGTAGACAGAGTGTGTTTACTTGGATAATCTCATATGAATGAATCTTTAGAGTATTTGAATTTAATAAGGAGGATGCTTTTTCAACCTTAATCTATCCAAATTGAGGTTCATTTGTTTGTTTTGCTTTGTAAATACACTCTTCGAATAATCTCAAAGCTATATATTTCTTTCTAAGATCCAATAGGTGATGTCGAGAGTTGCTTTTACATGAATCTTAATCATAAATTATTGATTAATAAAGTAAGCACATGCTTAATGTAGAGGAGGGTCAGTACTTGACTAGCACTATATTTTATCAAACTCAAAATGACGAGAGGTTAAATTGAGTTCAGTGAGAATGGAAGTCGATTCCTGAAGGTCAACTAACTAAATGCCGCAAAACATTTTGTTTGACGTTTCATCGCCCTTCCAAACTATAACATATTGATAAACTTACAGGGAGCGAATTATATAGATTATCGACAGCAATATTTTACTAGTCTTATATACACAATCCGGATTCAAAGTCAATACCGAGCTCTGGTGTTTCGTGTATGGCATGTTGTTGTTATTGTTGGTGGTGTTGGTAGTGGGTTTTACTATTTGCAAATAAAGACAGTAATTAACTCGAAATATCAGAGTCATGTATATTGGAAACTTAAAAAGGCTATATCTATCATTTCGTCAGTGACTTTGTGCAAGAAATCCAGACATTAGTTCCAATTTGTTATATAGCACCTAATATGTTAAGAACGAAGTCCAAAATATGAAGGTAGGTTGAAATGTTCATAGGATGACTATGAATGAGTGATGCGAGAGCTATGAAATCTTGCATGCATTAATTTCAACTCTTCATATTAGTAACTGTATTGAGGGTGGTGGTTTGGCAGTATCAGTCGAGAGTCGGACGTCATGCTTTGCAGCATAGAATTACGGTCCTTTACGGTCTGAGTTCAAATCCAGCCGAGGTTAACTTTACCTTTCATCCTTACGGGATCGATAAAATAATTGTTTCTACTTTTTGGCACAAGGCCAGCAATTACCCACTGCATTACTGGTACTTTATTTTATCGACCCCGTAAGGATGAAAGGCAAAGTCAACCTCAGCGGGATTTGAACTCAGATCGTTAAGGGACGTAACTATGCTGGAAAGCATGGCATCCGACCCTCTACCGATACTGCCAATCCACCGCCTAAATCCACCGATAAAATAATGCCCCAGTAACGTACTGCGGTAGATTTAATCCACTTTCCCCTGCCCCCAAATTACTAGCCTTGTGCCTATACTAGAAATCATATTAATAACTGTATT
Organism: Eledone cirrhosa; assembly: GCA_964016885.1. Taxonomy (NCBI): domain Eukaryota; kingdom Metazoa; phylum Mollusca; class Cephalopoda; order Octopoda; family Eledonidae; genus Eledone; species Eledone cirrhosa. Next base: position 46,706,723 of record OZ024746.1, read on the forward strand.
TGTTCCTTCCAGGGACTATGTTGAAAAATAAACCTCATTTGGTCATTTCATGAGAGTATCTTTGTCAGCCTATGAGCTTTTCAGGCGACACTTGTATATTTGTGACTGAACAGAAAAGTCGCAGTATGGCTGCAGCCTGGCCGCAGCCAAATTGCTCAGTGAAGTGTTATCCTATTAGAAATGAAACTCCATTGCAAACTCAGTCCATTTTCGACTTTATCATCATACCAATAACTGAAAACAATTTATTAACCAAATGTTTTATTGACGACATATTTATTAAATATTCAGAACTTCATTTTGCATATTATAATTAGAACATTCAAAACGTCTGTAACAAAATGAAATGTTTCCTTCTTAATTATTTACAAATACTTTGCATAGAATGCTGTCTAATAATATACTTTATTACCATGATAATAATATATCCCAAATTTGATTTTTAAAGCGGACTACAAAATTTACATGAATAATCTTTTCTCATTTTCGCTTGAAAATTAGATTGAATCGAATCACTGCAAACAGCCTAATACAAATTGCAATTTTATTGCTCACTTTTGAAAGCTTTCTATTTGAGAACTGTTAGCGGTATTTTTGTTTTAGGTTTTGACTGTTATGTAAAATGCTAAGTTACTTCTTCATTTTTTTTTCTGTATATGTTTTCTCTATAACGACCATATCAACACAAATCTGATTAAAAATCGCAAGACGTATTGGAAAATTTACAATTCTCTTCAGCATGATATGTTGTTATTAGTTATATATTAAAAGTCAAACAATGTAGTGTTGATAATTATGTGCACAATCACTTCAAAAGAAAATATTTCTTGTACTCAACCAACCATCTCTTTAACATGATTGTGAAATAATGTATATACTTAGGCATAACACATCACTCTTATTAGTAGCTTCTAATGTAGACATTGTAGTATTTGCATCTCCCGTGTAATTTACTTAACTGCAGTTTCTATACGTTATAGCTTTTCTTTCAGTGTAGGTTTATTCATCACATGTAAAATATTAAATTCTATGAGAAGAATCATCTGTATGCAGGATAATGTGGATATGTATCGACTTCTTCCGACCGTTCTACACTGCCTGATGTTCTAGGAAGTTTATGCATATATTTAATGATTTAGTTACTTTCGAGACTCCTCAGGTAAGTAAACCTGGCCTGAATGCTACCAACAGAGGGAGCGATATCCAAGGTATTATAGATACCTAAGGGACAGTGGAAGGTGTTAAACAGGACAAACGGGTTAAGTCCACCACTTCAAAGCAGACAGCGTCGCTCCGACTAGCCTCCAACCTGATTCCATCGTCCAACGTCTATTTACAAGGTTTTGTTCGATTCGAGATTATGGTAAAAGATAGTTGGCCAGTGTGTCACGTGATGGGATCGGATACGAATCCACGTAAATTCGAAATGTATTTCACCACACGAACGTGCCTACTTCATAGCTTGTACTCTACAAATTACAGTTTTCGTACGGAGATCTATTAGAAAGGTGAGAAATCCGACAGATGTGTAGCCAAAAAGTAACCATTTGTCAATGAAGAAGGAAGTCAGCATCATCAACTTTTAACCACAATAGTGTATGAGAGCAACCAACAACAACCTTTTAGCACGATACATTTTCGTCGTTATGGTTAATGGTTTAGTCAGGGGAAGAAAGGCAGTGCCAATAATACTTTTTAGGGCCTCAAGTGCTGGTGAGAGGAAGGGATGAAACCATATCCTTAAACTAAAGCTCTGCTCTAAATGTTTACAACAGTCTATACTCAAAGGTGGTATAAACTTGATAATTAATCTCACTAATGTTCTACAAAATAATTGATCCTGGAACTATGCATCTTATTTATTTCATCAACCTCTCGGCTGAATTCAGGAAGAACCGTTTATTTAATTAGATTGGATATTCTTTAATTGTCGTATTAAATCAGTCCATACTTTTTTAAACCCTAAGCACTCTTATTGCAAACAATTTCAGGTTTTCATCACTCAACTGATCTTCTATGTTCATTTAAACATTCAGCTCCTTGGATGTTTTTTCCTGTAGCACATTTTTCTAATTTGCTATAATACGTTAATTAAAAACTAAATTGCTTTAGTTTAATTAAAATTTTAAAACCTTTTCTGCCTCCCAGAATACTCGCAAATGAGATTTTATCTGTCAGAACGCAGAATCATGAAGGCAAGTATAATACAGCCTCTTTAAACCAGAATTTCTTTGAACATTTCTTTTAGGTCAGCCAATTATGAAAATTAACACTTTAAAATTAAAACAAATCGTATGAATCTCCTTCCTCAAATTCTCAAACTTGTATTTCAGGAAAGCCTTTATTGATCATACAGGCAGAAAGCATGAAGAAAAAATATGCATTCCTTAAATTTAGTTCATGTTAGTGTAGTTCTTATAATTAACGTAACGTGCATATTGAAGTTAGCTGTTGTGCTTTTAATTTCGTTAAATTCTGAAGCATTTAAACCAGTTTCTTTTACCTTGCACTCCTTGCACTTTTATGACGTTTCTCAAACCATCTTGTACGTTATAGAATGCTTAGGCCTCTCGATGTATTCCTAATTTGGCAAGCATGTTGTAGGTAGAATAGACCTAATGAGAGTTTCATAAAAATCAAAATAATGTTGCTTATCTTTCAGACAACGCCAAGATGGTATTGCCTGAAGGGTGAGCAACACTAGCAGTTATACCTCTACTAGAGTAGGGTTTGGAACATTAGATGGGCTTCAACTGTGAGAATTTATTTATTAACATTGAACGCTTTTTCTCTTTTATCTAGTGTACGGAAACTGATGGCACTGCATTATATGTTATTCAAGTGTGCCGTCAGCTTAACTTTACTGTTTTCATTTGTTTTCCTCTAGTAAGGTTGACCTACAGTTGTGTATAATGAGGCAACGGCAAATGAATGCTACAAGAATCTGTCAGTGGAACTCCCACTGTCATCGCCTCCATCTCTCTGGCGCTCCCCATCTCTCCGTATGGTGAGCAAATGGGGTCCCACGTGCTGGCCTCCCCACAGCCCCGGCGGACAGAATGGAGAAGGCGCTCCCCGGAGGATGGTGAGGGAGATGCGCTGGAAGAGCCATTCCAACTCTCGAGGCTCACACCTGCGGCTGGCCAGCTCAGTGCCTATGGTGGTGAGTAGGGAGGTAGCTCTAGGGTCGAGGACACCAGAAGTCGGAGAGCGATCGATACTTGGAGAGTTTGGCCTCCTCAGCCCGACGTGCAGCAGAACCATAGGAAAAATGTGAAGTTGTGACGTTTGTATTTTTCTCAAGAGAAACAAATTGGCTTAAAATAAAGTATTTCCCTATAGCAGATAATAAAATTATTTGTTTTTACCATTTATAAGGCTGTATTGAGAATAACATCTTATTTTTAGCATCAGCCCTGTGAAATTTTCTATGATACATGACATGATTTTCTACCCTTCTTCAAAGCTCAATTCTAACCCACATTAAACTAATTATCACACATATGAGGTGATACAGTTAGAGAAAAACAATTTTATCACACACAAACGAAAGCTATTCGCTTGATTGACAAACAACACCTCTTTGACATGCTGTAATCTCTGACTGTTAGTTTCTTTGATTCCTTCCTTTACTTCCCTCATTCCCCAACTCCTGAAGTTATACCATAGTCCCTCTCTATCTATCTCTCAACCCCCATATCACACGCGTTTCATAGATCTTCTTTCCCAAAACTCCGATTCTTTAGAAATTCCTTTCACTGCTAATGTGTTTACTTATTAAAGACACTGAAATTGAACATCATCTGCACCGAATCATTATCACAAGTTTACGAATGCCTTCAAAGGTACAGAGAACAACTAATCATTCCCAATAAATTAATAAACAAAACAGTCTGAGACTCTATTGCTTCTGTTACTAGACCTGCCTTGTATTGATAATATATTAATGTCTCTTTCTGTTCAAAGTCCTCCTCAAGCTCACTTTCATATAGCTGATAATGTTCAATCAAATCCTGTTTCCTGTGATACTGAACCAATTATATTGACGTTAGTTTTTTGGATATTAATCCTTTAGAAGTGTTATAAGAAATTAGAGCCAAAGGACAAGATGCACATAAATTGTTGATTGAATAGTTAAAACGATGGAACAAAAGCTGGTTGCCTCCGCGAAGACAATATAGCAACGGAAATAAGAAACAGGAGGCAGTGACAAAATGCTAATGATAAGACCAATGATAACGATATTGAAGTCATTAATGATAATAATGATACTGAAACAAGAAATGATTAAAAAAAAAGACTTGTTAAGAGATGTGGTTTATGAAGAAAGAAAAAATAAACGAAAGAAGCAAGTTAAATATATTATTAGTTTACCCGTTAGGATCAGAACACACATTACCACGATTTTGTTCGTCTTTCACTTCTACAGGATCTCTCTCTATTCGAGAAAGTGGACAACACCCTCTTCCTTTTTATTCTTGAGGAATTTTATATCCTTTTGAGATTTACTTTCTTTTATTCCACGAATGACTACTTTAGCGGTTTCCCCTATTTCATACTAATGTCACCATGTCACAAGATGAAGGGATAGTGATGCAGGTTGCAATGGCAGGGAAACTAAATATCCGATAGTTAGGTTCTAGAATTGATAATGAGATGACCTACTCCACCACATTCACTTTCTAATGATACTCTGAAAACTTGGCCGTGACACTCTTGCCTATCCTAGAGGTTGAGACTTGTGTTGTTCTCGATATAGCCATCTCACTCGCTACTGTCATAATCGTTGACCCGTCAGGCACTCAGTGAGATGAATGCATCCTCTGCTATTTTCTGCGCTACTGTCATAATCGTTGGCCCGTCAGGCACTTAGTGAGATGAATGCATCCTCTGCTATTTTCTGCCACTACACACTTCGTTTTTCTTTGTCGTCAATCTGCTGCAAGTGCAAGCAAATTCGATACAATCATATGTAAAAGCATTTACGATACTCCTCACCTGCTTGCATGATTCTGCAAAAGTGATTAAAAAGGAAAAACTGAAAACATTGTCAATAATTTTGACCGGGAATTTTGTGTTTTCTTCCCCATATACTGCAACACCAACCCGTAGGCAGCTGATGATCAGCTCTGACTGTCTTCATACTTCGTACTCAGTATTGAATATTAGAGACACGCTTCTATGTGCCCTGCTCACGTAGATGCATCCTGTCACACATCGGCTCATTCGTAATCATATAAAGACCCTCTCTATTTGTTGAAAAGAAGTGGAAGAATGCAACTTTTCTCTTCATTCTTTTTCTTCCATGCATCTAGTATTTCTTTTTATTTGTAAGGCTAGCAAAAATCTAACTGCTGCTGTTTGTTCTTTTAATAGTGTCATTCAAATTTGCGCTTTAATTAATATTTCTCTTGTGTTTATTAAATGTTTCTGGTTATAATCATGCCTATTTAATGGGTATATTTTTCTGTTTATCTTTTTGTTTAAACTTAGTTTTGAGCATCACAAATTCAGTGGCGAGGGGGCCATATATACTACTATGAAACTTGTGCTGTATATTTTGTGATTACAACTTCCTGATGCTACATCATGTATGGCCATATTGAACCATATAAACACAAAACGTTCACATCAAAATAATAGGGTAGACATTGTAATATTCCGAAATTTTCCTTTATTCATGAAATAATCATGAAAGAAAACGTTTCTTATATTAAGTTATGTGGAATGTTCACAACAGCAATATCATATCATAAACAATAATACGATGAAGAAAAAGATGGAAAAGAAGTAAAGAGATAGAAGGAGAAAGAGTGGGGAGAATGTAGAGGGGAATAAGGAATACGTTCAGGATGTGAAACATAGCAACGTTTGATATTGATTTATCATATTTCATATTGAGAACGTCGAGAAATGAAAACAGAAAACGAAACCTATTTTACTATTTTGGTGAGCAAAATATAGAATAAATATCAGTCTGCATAAAACCAATCAAACCAAAGGATATATATATATATATATATATATATATATATATATATATATATATAAATGAAAGGTATAGAAGTATATATATATATATATATATATATATATATATATATATATATATATATATATTAGTTTTGTGAGGTTTTTGATATGAAATCGTGTGTCGAAACAAATATTGTTATACTTGGAGAGGGTCATATTTGCGTAATAATATTGCCAGAATTAATAACAGAACACACTCACTGTTTGGTTCGTTTCGGCTTCTGTGTCTTTTATATCGGTTAATTTAATTTATTCGGTCCTCAATGTTGCCATTGACTGACCAACGGTCAAAAATACAGATACAATATAGACACAAACGATGGCGTAGGCATACAATGCAACGGGAGGAAACATAATAGCACCACTGACGATGTTGCAGATGTGCAACGAAAGAACGTTGATAGACTATATATATGTGTTTGTGTCTATATTGCATCTGTATTTTTGACCGTTGGTCAGTCAATGGTAACATTGAGGACCGAATAAATTAAATTAACCGATATAAAAGACACAGAAGCGAAAACCAACCAAACAGTGAGTGTGTTCTATTATTAATTCTGGCAATATTATTACACAAATATGACCCTCCCCAAGTATAACAATATATATATATATACATGTATATATGTGTGTGTGTGTGTGTGTGTGTGTGTGTGTGTGTGTGTGTGTGTGTGTGTGTGTGTGTGTGTGTGTAGTTATTTACATTGACGATTGATATCGTGGGACATTCACTGTAATCAGTTCTTGATTTTGATACAATCTACTTCACTTCACTTTTGTTGCTAAGACTTTTGAACAAAGTCATGAATTTTTGCGACTCCTTCCGCGCTTCTATTCCCTAGAAATTATACGGTTTTGTCACAGTAGATTGAGTTAAATGCGTTGACCAACCTCAAAATGTATAGCTGAAGATAAGATAGGAAAACTATCAATTAGGCGATTTACTAATGTATTATCCGTTTCACAACATTCTCTACAAGGACACCTTGTTTACAGCTAGATCGACAGTAACCCTAGTTATTGTGTGTTTTTATGGTTCCGAAAACTGAATCCTAGTGATTAAATGTGGAACATTTTTCCAATAGTCAACCGGCGTAGCTTGCTGAGAATTTTCTTGTATCATCTTACATAATTTGAACAAATCAAATAATTTCATTTTTCAGGGCTAATAGGAAAGGATCAATTCGTTTTCTTTATTATGAATTAAGATCCGGTATGCAACCATGTAGTAAGATTAGATTTTCACAGTTCATGACACTGAGATACTTGTAAATATAATTGTTTCTACTTTTGGCACAAGGCCAGCAATTATCCAGTACATTACTGGTACTTTATTTTATCGATCCCGTAAGGATGAAAGGCAAAGTTAACCCCGATGGACGGGATTTGAACTCAGACCGTAAAGAGATATTGTAAATATAATGTTGGTTTGACGTTCGGTTACCAGCCTAGGCTTCGATGCTCATCAGGCGGAAGTGGGCAAACTGTCAAAGTATCAGCCGCTCTCTGATAGATGTTTGGTCGAGCCTGTGACAGTGGAGCCTTCCGGTGTTTCTGAATTGAAATCAGATGTATTCTGCCTGACGAAACCTTAACGATGATTTTAAAGCATTCGCCACACGCATAAATGCGCACATATAGATGCACTCATATATGGGTACGTACGTACATACATACATGGACATACACATACGCACACACATATGTATAGAGGTATGTTTGTGTATGTACTAGGGATCAGGTTTCTTAATTCAGTTAAAGAGTTCAATGCATACTCTTAGAAACACAAAACTATTTTCAGTGGAAGATTACAAATTTAATAGTTATTTTTTGTTATCAAATTTACGTATCCCTGAAACCGTACAACTGAAAGCTTATTAAAGTGATTTATATTGTGTAATAATAATAAATTTGAAGACTAAAATCGAAAGAGGACTCGATAAGGATAAATATATATCAAATATATAAGAACCCTAGAGCAAATATTTATTAAAATAACAGAAGTTTCAGAAGATCCCGTTAAGGGTGAAAGCAGCGATTCTTTGCTTAAACTTTAATCTGTTATTTTAATAAATATATATATATATATAATGAAGAGAACCAAAGTTACCAAATTAAATCCATTTTATTAAAGTGATATAAAAATGTATTTAATTTGATAACCTTGGCTCTCTTCATTTTAAATATTTATGCTCTACTACCCTTACAGTCCTCAACAGTGAGAACGTTAATCTTATGAAAAGTATTTCAATTGATTTGAATATCTTATATGCATTAAGCTTTTCTCACCTTAATAAATGTAATAGTGGAACACTCCCTCATATTCGCTTTAAAAAAACACACACACACACACGCACGCACGCGCATACATACATACATACATACATACATACAGACAGACAGACAGACATACATAGTCAACGCGATTAGTCGCATATTTTGGCGTGGGAGACTATTTATTAAATTTAAGATGAATACTATCTCCGACAGTAATGCCACAACTACAGCCAGGTTGAATAACTGGTTGTTCTTCTAACTATCCCTTCTGAAGACACCTTTTATTCGAATTCGTAGAGATATCCGACTAAATACATAATTCATTTTATAAGGATTTGCTACAAACAGCATGGCTGAACACAACATCAAGAAAATTAAGGAAGTATAGAAGGCAAATAACAAAGAAGGTAATCAAACTTTATTCAGTTGTAGCTATAGAAGAAACCGAAATTATAAATCGTATTTCTCTTGGAGTTGCGAACTTAATAATGATCTATTTAATTGTTATAAAATGGCAAAAAACAATCCCTCCATTGGCTATATGAATAGAATGAAGCTACACAGGGACGAAATGCACCCAGAGCTAAATTATTTCACAGCGAAACAATTACGCCAACAAGCGACGTTTGTTGAACGTAAAAATGAGATAAATATTATTAATTGTAAGTCCCCCATAACAAACATGGAATCAACAACACGTGCTACAGATCGCCATGCTACTAGACTTCCTAGCAGCCAGGTCGAGCAGCGCCTTGAAACAACTATGCCTGTAAGAAACTTGACACTGTACCATCTAAGTCTACCTCGAATGCTGGGGAAAACACTATCGATAATAATAATAATCGAAGAAATAATAATAATAATCGAATAAATGTGACACCACGTATACCATCCGAGTCTACCTCGACTGTTGTGGAAAATACTATCGATAATGATAATCAAAAGTATAAACAATTGAAAATTTCCCTCAACGAAATCTTCCATAAAGAAATTAACTCATGTATAAATATCTCTCTGGCTGAACGTGTTAAAATGACAATGGTGAATAAAAAACCAAATAATGAAATACTACGTGTTATTGACGAAATAGGGGATGAATATTTACGACGGATAAAAACCCCAACATTTTGGCAAATCAACGCCTGTTTATATGCCTTAGCAATGACAGTGAAGCATTATCTTGGTGATAGCAGAGATATTAACAAGAACAAAACACCACCAAAAATAGCATCATATATAACTAAAATAGAAAAAAAGAGTGCTGACCTACGAAAAAACATAGGACATGTGATAATGCTCCTTACATGCATACAAACACAAAAAAACCTCACTCCTCACCAACAAAGAGTGAAAAATAAAATAGAGACGATGTTTGGTAACAGTAGAACCAGAACTCTCCAATATAAGCTAATCACCCTCAAACAAGAATTGAGAGCTGTTAGCGAAAAACGCCGATACCTGAAGAAGGTAGATGACAGAAAAATGCTTAATAAAAGATTAAGACGAAACCAAACTATAGAGATATGGAGGGCAAAATAATAAGTGTCACTGAGGCCCCATCCCAGAAAGACATAGATTCCTTTTGGAGAAAAATATGGGGTGAAAAGAAAAATTTCAACCAAGATGCAGTGTGGCTAAGAGAAATCCGAAAGAACTATTGCTCCTGCACTACAACAAATACATACGAAATAAGTGAGGGTACCCTTGAGACTGTGATAGGAAAACTCCAAGATAAAAAAACACCAGGAAGAGACATGATTGTCGGCTACTGGTACAAAAAACTAATATTCTATCGGAGGTATCTTACTGACCTCTACCAACAAGTTCTTAAGGGAGATACACTTATACCAGAATGGTTGACATTAGCACAAACGTTACTGGTCCCCAAGAACAAAGTCACCCACCTGGCGCTCCTGATGTCTTAGCGGCAATAAAGGAAATCAAGCATAATTCAGCAGTAGGTCCCGATAGGTTCCCTGCTTGTGTCTTGAAGGCGTGTCAACACCAACTTGCATCTCCTCTTGCCAATCTGTGGCGGAACTCACTGGATGCTGGATATGTGCCAGAAAACCTTCTATCCCAGTCTGTTGTCCCAGTTTTCAAAAAGGGAAACAAATCCCTTGCCGTGAATTACCGTCCAATCTCACTCACCTCTCATATCATTAAGGTATTTGAGAGAGTGGTGAGATCGCGAATGACCCACTTCCTTGAGAGTAACAATATGCTGAACTCCAACCAGCATGGATTCCGTAATGGAAGGGATTGCCTGACGCAGCTACTGCATCACTTTGATGACATTTTGAGAGCCTTGGGAGAGGGTTCCAACACTGATGTTATCTACCTTGATTTCAGCAAGGCCTTTGACAGGGTTGATCATAACATTCTACTGAGAAAGCTGTCCAATATTGGTGTCACTGGAAAGCTGCTGCAGTGGATTAAGAGCTTCCTGTCAAACGGAACCCAACATGTTGTAGTTGAAGGAGTCAAATCCAGCCCAGCCAAAGTCAGTAGTGGGGTCCCCACAAGGCACTGTGTTGGGCCCACTTCTCTTCATCATCTATATTAATGACATCACTGACATCATCAAACACAGCAACATTAAAATTTTCGCTGATGATTCCAAGCTCCAAAAGGTCATCAATGGCGTGGATGACCGGATAAGCCTTCAGTCAGACCTACTGGCTGTTACCCAATGGGCAGAAAAGAACATGTTACTGAGCGAAGACAAATTCGAACTGATCCACTTTGGAAAAGAGGATGCTCTGAAACTCCCGTACTCCCTTCCCTCCGGGGAAACTCTCGTGGCATCTAACAACATCAGAGACTTGGGAGTAACCGTGGACAGCAACATAAGCTGGGCCACGCATATAAGCAGCAAAGTTGACATGGCCCGCAGAATGTGTTCCTGGATCCTCAGAACCTTCCAGTCGAGAGATTCCCACACCATTATCCTTCTCTTCTCTACTTTTGCCCGACCACACCTTGAATACTGTTGTCCACTGTGGTCTCCCCACACGAAACAAAGTATCATGAAACTTGAAGCTCCTCAAAGGGCAATCACGAAAAAGATAGATGGCATGTCAGACCTTGACTACTGGGGTCGACTAGAAAAGCTGAAACTTTACTCACTCCAACGTCGCTCTGAGCGTTATATTATCTGCATGATGTGGAAAATGTTCCATCATCACTGCCCAAATGATGTTGGCATCGCCTTCAAGATACACCCAAGGCTTGGGCCCCGTGCTATCCGTCCCATACAAAAATCTAAATCGCAACTCATAACAACAATACGGCACAATTATTTCACCTCAATCGGCCCTGCTCTCTTCAACATCACACCAGGACACGTCAAAACAGAAACTGACCACACAAAATTCAAGAAGTCTTTGGACAAATTCCTCCAAGTAATCCCGGACAAACCACCCACACCCGGATATGTCTCCGCAAACAGTAATTCTCTTCTCGAATGGGCCATGGTGCCCAAATCCTGAATTGAAAGACTTCGCCAGGTGGTGCTATTAAGTTAGACATGGCATGGGCCAATACTGGCCAAAACATTTCAAAGTTAAGTTAAGTTATATATATATATATATATATATATATATATATATATATATATATATATATATATATATATATATAGAGAGAGAGAGAGAGAGAGAGACAATATATATATATATATATAGACAATATATATATATATATATATATATAGACAATATATTAACAAATGGAAACTATATTTATAAAACCATATTTATTTCATTATACCTATTTCAAGCGCCACCAAGGCAGATTATGGTGCGCTTTCATCAGATAAAATATAATACAGGTTAGTTTTATAAATAAATATTGACATACCCTGAAAAATGCAACCTTCACGGTTGGAGTCACCTGGACATGTATAATGAAATAAATAAGGTTTTATAAATATAGTTTCCATTTGCTAATATATTGTATATATACTCCAATTAATTTGTTGAGTGCTTTATATCAGTTATAAAAATATTTTGCTTGTTGTATCCCAACAAATTAAATATAACCTCTACATATATATATATATATATATATATATATATATATATATATATATATATATATATATATATATATATATATATATATATATATATATATATGTATATATATATACATAAGTATGTATACGTACATACATATATGTGTACAGACGCACTTTCGTTATGCGTATTAACGGCTGAGCAGCCTAATTTGCATATCGAGTGAGTTAGTCGGCCGGGTATACCGAAAACGATAAATGGAAAATAGTGAAAGGCAAATTCATTTCTCACTCTTAGTACGGCTGATACCTAAATATAAGTATGTATACGTACATCTATGTGAACAGACGAACAGTAGTATGTAAATACATACATACATACACACATATATATATGTACGTATGGGTTTACCGAACATTTATTATAATGCTCGGTTTGTTTGTATACAAACAGCCCGAATTACGCCGTACGGGCTGTTCCTTTACAAACAAACCGAACAATACAATAAATGTTCGGTAAACCCATACGTACATATATATATGTGTGCATGTATGTGTATATATATACATACTACTGTGCGTCTGTACACATATATTTATGTACGTATACATACTTATATTTAGGTATCAGCCGTACTAAGAGTCAGAAATGAAATTTCGTTTCATTCTTTTCCATTTATTGTTTTCGGTATACTCCGCCGACTAACTCACTATGCAAATTAGGCTGCTCAGTCGGTAATATGCATAAGGAAAGTATATACTTTCAGACGTTTAATCATCTGACAGAAAGGTATACGATGCTGACGATAGCTAATAAGCTTGAAACTAGTACATCGTTCCTCTGACAGTGTTGAGCAAAAGGGCGACGATAGTTTCCGAGCATTGTACGGCGTAATTCGGGCTGTTTATTTACAAACAAACTGAACATTACAATAAATGTTTGGTAAACCCATACATATATATATATATATATATATATATATATATATATATATATATATATATATATATATATATATATGTGTGTGTGCATGTATGTACATATATATATACATACTACTGTACTTCTGTACACATATATGTATGTACGTATACATACTTATATTTAGGTATCAGCCGTACTAAGAGTGAGAAATGAAATATCGTTTCCTTATTTTCCATTTATGTATATATATATATATATATATATATATATATATATATATATATATATATATATATATTGTTATATTTGGGGAGGGTCATATTTGCGTAATATTGCCAGAATTAATAACAGAACACACTCACTGTTTGGTTGGTTTTCGCTTCTCGCTGTCTTTTATATATATATATCTGCGATCTAACTTACTCGGTCCTCAATGTTGCCATTGACTGACCGGCGGTCAAAAATAATACAGATACAATATAGACAAACACATATATATATAGTTTACATATATATATATATATATATATATATAAATGAAAAGTATAGAAATGATTGTAGCTAGAAGCCAACAGTATTCCATAATATATAAGTGACTATAGCGTCAAAATAGAAAAATATTTATATATATATATATATAGTGGTAGAACACTGGAAGGTGAAATCAGTAGTGGTAGAGCACTCAGTCCATGGGACGAGTTAGGTAGAAGTTCAACATTCCGAGAACAATTGTTTCACCAGATGGGATCTTCAGCTCGGGCTGGTTATGGTTATACGGAATAAGAAGAATAACCGCATGAACGCGCATGCGCAGAAACGGTCACTTCACCCAAGCGATACAATGCCACGGGCGAAAGGTGTAAGGGAGATAACTGCGAAAGTCCGAAAAGTAGTTCGAGTTGGAAAGAAAATTAGAATGTTGTTGTTATTCAATCCGGAGCTTTGTAGTGCTGTAAGAGGTGTTTCCAGGCATGTGGACAACGTGTGAAGATTTTATTTTCTTGAGTTTAGGCAATCGCTATTGCGTAATCCCCTTAAAATATTTATCCGTTCATCAATACACAGTCCACAAGACGGATTGCCCCTTGCGTATGATTTGGACTTAGTGATGGCTTTCCATTGAATGTAGTAATCTATACTTGAGTCCTTGGGGGACCGTACGTGGCTCGCGAGTTTCGTAGATGATCGTTTGTCCGGGTACTTAAAGGTCGACTGATGGTTCAGGAAGCGTTCCTTAAATCGGCCCGCCGCCATACCCACATAGGATTTTACCTCCTGTGGTTTATTTGGTCGGTTGGAAGTGACCACAGCTTCATAAACTACAGCGGGTGTGTTGCATTGCTGTTGGAGAGGACAAACTTCAGGCTTTCGACAAGAGCACTCTGGTGGGGTGCTGCTCTTAGGGCTGTTAGTGATGTGGGCCTTCTTATTCTTAGCGCAGGACTACCTTAGTTTTTCTCTGTGTCTGTTAAAGATGGAGCGGTATTTGTGACCTACGGGAAAGTGATTATCTAAGAGGGCTAAAAAAAATGTTTCCTACATTAGTTTTAACGTTGAGTGAGAAGGGAGGAGAGAACCAGATAGTTTTCTATTGTTGCGATTTCTTTTCTTATTGCTGTTGTTGTTAGTGGGAGAGTAAGTGATTGGTTGCGAGAAGATGCTGTTAGCTAACGCCGTGGGTGCCGCTCTGTCAAAGATAGTCTTATTAGAGGAGAGGTTAGAGATTCTAGTACTGATATCATTTACGAAGTTTCTAAAAACAGTGGGAGGGTGGCAGTTATCTCCCTTACACCTTTCGCCCGTGGCATTGTATCACTTGGGTGAAGTGACCGTTTCTGCGCATGCGCATTCATGCGGTTATTCTTCCTATTCCGTATAACCATAACCAGTCCGAGCTGAAGATCCGCTAAGGTGAAACAATTGTTCTCGGAATAGTGAACTAACTGTTGTTTTACCACTTATATATATATATATATATATATATATATATATACAACATATTAAGATGACAGATCAAGTTCATAAATCATTTAATTCTTTACAATTGTTTCATATACACACACACACCACACAATAATATTCCAATAAACACACTACATACCATATCACAGCAACATAAATACACTGCACATACATTCATTTAACTCTCAACCCTACTACCTCATACATATACATTTGTATTGACAAAGCGACGCCCACTATGCACATGACAGAAACACCTACTTATACATCCACAACATACGCATACATTCCATCATTTATTCCCCAGAATGTCACAAAACTCTACACGTGAAACTTATTTGATGGATTGTTTCTACGATTTTCGTCTTTGTTCTTTCTTCCTTGATGTAAAATAAACAAACTGGAACGAAAGAACATTCCTCTTTTTATTCATTCCAACGTTAAACTAATATTACATTTTGTACTTTCGTTGATCATTCGATTGTTTTGTTTCTGAATACTATCCGGAATGTTCAACTACGCTGAGGCAGCCCACCTTAACCTATTTAGAATAGATCGGATCTGCAATTATTATTTTGGATTGGCTGTATCGATAAAGCATCGGACAATATGCTTAGTGGCATATATTTAAGGGCCTTTATATTCTGAGTTCAAATCTTGCCGCGGTTAGCTTTGACTTTCATCCTTGCAAGGTCGATAAAATAAAGTACCAGTAACGCACTGGGGTCAATCAATTTAATCGACCATCTGCACTCCCAAAATTGTTGACTTTGTGCCTAAATCAGAAATTATTAGTAGTATCGGACACCATGCTTTGCAGCAAAGAGTTACGGCCCTTTATGGTCTGAGTTCAAACCCCGCCGAAGTTAACTTTGCCTTTCATCCTTATAGGATCGATAAAATAATGTACCAGCAATACACTGGTATAATTGCTGACCTTGTGCCAAAAGTAGAAACAATTATTATGGTGGATTGGCAGTATCGGTAGAGGGCCGGACGCTTCACTTTATGATCTGAGTTCAAATCCCGCCGAGGTTAACTTTGCCTTTCATCCTTACGGGGTCGATAAAATAAAGTACCAGTAATGTACTGAGTAATTGCTGGCCTTGTGCCAGTGGTAGTAGCAGTAGTAGAAGTAGTAGTAGTACACCAGAGTAAATTCTTGCCCTCAACTAAATGAGTGTCGTCAAATTTCTTTTACGTTGACATTGTTTTACATGTTTCTGAGATCGATAAAATATATATAAAACATATACCAATCATGTACTTGGAGTAATTAAGCGACTATACTTATTCAAGGAAAACTAATGGCCTAGTTGCTAAATAAGTGATTCTGTGATATTTACAGTAATGCAAGACATTCTCCATAAATTGAATCGTTAGTTGGAGTTATTTCACTTCTCTATCTTTGTTAATGTTCCTGAGAGAAAGCATGAATGTTTCATAACTCCATTTCATTACAATACAGAGATTTATACACACTTAGAAATTTATATTAATCTCTAGCCCACACCTGCGCAGTTGAATTCTAGCAAAATTCCTCAGAGAACGTTTATGGAATTTCGTTTAATCCCAATCAAAAGACCAGGATTCCTGTGCATATTGATATCATTTTTTTTCCAAGATTTCATTATTTCCATCATAAGTAAAAGAGGTGATAAAAACACCTTTATTTTGACATTAACGTTGCTTTAGTGTCAGATTTTCTTTATATTAACTTTCAGATAATCATTCATAAGATAAAACTGAACGCAGCATTTCAAATGAATTAACGAGAAACTCAGCAATCCTAATTTAAATACCATAAAGTAGGAATTCTCTCTGAATCATTAAGACAAGGAAAAAATGTTCACCCAATAAAACGTGCTGCTGAAAATTGAGGAAGATAACATGTTTATTTCTTTTCGGAAACATAGAAAGAAAGAAGATCAAATAAATTTAGGGAACGTTTGTCAGAAGAGTATACGCAGAGAAGAAAAGTAAGGTATAAAACTAATTTCACTGTTAAGAATTACTGGAAATAATACAGGTGTATGAACGAAAAATAAGATAGTGAACGCAAACATTATTGATATCTAAAGCCATATCTAACACATGGTGGAAAATATATACTTCAAAACGGAATTATTTTAGTGTTGACATGATATCACTGACATTAGTTTCTGCAGGTATATAAATTGTATAATGATTTTCATCAACAGGCTACAATACCAATGTAACGTCCTGCAACATTGCTTAAAACATCCGTTGAGAAACATCGATAATTCTAGTGTATTTTTAAGGCAATATTTCAGCTGCGTTTATTTGGGCATGCTCTACGAAATTGAAGTAGCATAACAAGACAGAAAATACATTCACAAATATTCTAGGATGCAGATGTTTTACGACTCACTGTTAAATCACTATATCACAGACATGCAGTCCTAATTCTCCTGTTCACCGATTGTCAAGACGAGAGCATATATATGTATGTGTGTGTGTGTGTGTGTGTGTGTGCGTGAAAAGACTTGCTTAACATACAAGCTGAAACCACTGGACACCGCAGTAAGGATTTTACATCTCTCCCCCATCTCTCTCTCTATATATAGATATATTTATATATATAAAGGAAAATACAACAAGGCCGGATTAGGCCGGTTGTAAATATATTCCGGTCGATTCCATCCAGACCTACAAAGCTGGCAATGGCTGATCCTCCTTCATTTGATGAGGTGGCGAAGGCCATTGCCAAATTAAATAGCGGCAAGTCATCTGGAATGGATGGACTGAGTGCCGAGATTTTCAAGTGTGCTGGTGATAACTTCTTAAATCGCCTCACTGATCTCTTTGTGAATGTTTGGAATGACGAAGATGTGCCACAGGATTGGAAATATGCATTGATGGTGGTACTTTACAAAGGAAAGGGAGCCAAAGATGACTGTTGCAACTACAGAGGTAGTTATCTGCTATCTGTGGCTGGCAAGATCTTGTGCAGGATATTGTTGGATAGATTGATAGAGCACATTGTTGTTGAGGTACTTCCTGAGTCCCAATGTGGCTTTAGGAATGGCAGAGGCACTCTTGACATGATTTTCTCGGCCAAACAACTTCAAGAGAAATGCATTGAGCAGCGCATGGACTTATACCAAGTTTTTGTCGATCTGACCAAGGTATTTGACACCGTTAATCGGAAGGCTTTCTGGGTTATTTTGGAGAGATTGGGCTATCCTGGAAAGTTTGTGAACATTCTGAAACTCTTTCACGATGACATGCAGGCATGGGTGAATGTTGGAGGTAAACTGTCTGAGTCAATCTCGGTTGAAAATGGTGATATACC
>OZ024746.1:46730253-46742753 GCA_964016885.1 Eledone cirrhosa
ATTGTGATTACACGGTCTTCTGATGATGCTTATAAAAAAGGCTTAAAATTAGGATACGCTGTAATCAAATGGATACACATTAGTGTAATCTTAGTTTACTCTGCCAGACGAATATTTAATGCCAACAAATTACAGCTGTTAAGAGTTAAACACTATACCTGTTAAGAGTTAAACAGATGTAACTACCCTTCAGCATCAAGGGAAATATTTCATTACGTTACCAAACATTTGAGTTACTGTAAAAAATATTGACAGTAAATTTGAATTTATTTACTTTAATATATAATTACGGTTGTTAAAATAAGAACATTGCCTTGTTATTTACTAGACTGTGTCTCCAAAGTCAATATTATGAAGTTATAATGTCCCGTCCGAGAGTTACGTTCCTTGATAGATTACTTTCAAATTCTAATTCAAATTACGTTGTTGTCAGGAGAATTCAGTAATCTTGTTTTGTGTTTCTTTAGTTAGTTATATGTTGTTTATTGGATGATTTAAACAAAAACTGTGGAATAAATTTTATGTCGTTGGAAATAAGATAAGCTTAAAGCTTCGAACAGAACAATTCATCGGAGATAATAGAAATAGCTACAAAGAAACCTATGTAGACATAGGAAAACACACGTACAGATGCACAGACACACACACACATACAAACAGAGAGAAATACACATACACACACTAACACAGAGAGGAAGGGAGATACACACACAGATACACACACACAAACACAGAGAGGAAGGGAGATACACACACAGATACACACACAGATACACACACACAAACACAGAGAGAAAGAGAGATACGCACACACACACACACACGCACTCACACACACACATGCACACACACATATATATTTATTAATGAAATAACACATATTCTAGGAGAAAAACATTTCAATATGTCTATTTTGAGGTCTATAATTACTAACCATGACATATATCATAAACACTTTCCTTACGCATTTAGCGATTTAAGTTAAGATGTTTAGAGCTACGATATTAGTTTATTTGACAAGTATGGAACGAATTTTAACTATTAATAAACCACACAAAATATAAATATATGTGAAAATTACTCATAGCTAGTAGGCCATACATCCCGTTTCTGATCATTACATTTATTGACTGGTTTCTTCCGCTATCATGGGAAAAAATGAAGCGATGAAATAACAGTTTATCACTATGCAAACATTCCATGTCCTTCACATTCGTATATATATATACATATATATATACATATATATATATATATATATATATATATACATATATATATATATATATATATATACATATATATATATATATAGTGTGTGTGTGTGGGGGGGGCGTGTGTGTTTTGCAAGGTTTCTCATCTGAAAACGTGTGTTGAAACATATTATATTTTGGTAGGGTCAGGTTGATGCTGTCATGCTGCCAATACAAACACACGTACCTGTTGGATTTTACTTCAATTTGTTACAAACCTCCAGTCGATTAGTTTAATATCCGGATGGTTGTTTATTTGTGTATTGTCAAAGCACTTTCGTCGCACATTCTGTGACCTCCTCAGAGACTAATTTGTTATTTTGTGCCTTACCTTGTTTCTGTCCAAAACCAACTTGTTTTTGTGAGCACATTTCTCACAAAAACAACAAAACGACCCTGTATCCTGCACCCCTCCACATTGAGGTAAATTTGTCCAGTCTGAAATTCAGCCTCATTACTCTCACCAGTCTATGAGGTGTTGAAAAATGTATGAGTTCTGATAGTCTTCTTCTGACTAACTAGAACAAGAAATTATATTTAATAAAAAGAAGTAAATTATAGCTTTTCATTCAGGTTGTCGAAAGCCAAGAGCAAATATTCTTAATATTCTAGAGAACAATGAATTAATTCTAATACATAAAACTATTCATTGTTATGAGACGGATGTTTGCTGAGTTACCTTAGAATAATACAGTTAGTATTTCGTCATAATATAAACACTTAGATTTATGAAATACCATTTGGAAAACAATCGTCTGAAATACCAAAATTGATTCTGTAAAACATCACGTACATTTCACTGTATCTCAGTATTTCTTTCCTCACCATCATTACTTTATAAAATATCAATTGTATAGAATGCAGTCTAAGATACAATGCAACATATGTAGAAGCAAAGAATTCGAGACATTTTGGCGTCCGTTTGTACGTCTAATTCGCATATTAGTGGTGTAAGTGGAGTAACAGGAAAAGTGTAAGCAATTTGAAAACCAGATATATTAATTTACGCCAGCTGAAGGTAATTCACTGAGGAAATAATGTTATCACAATTGTTTTTCAAATCATTCATCACCTTTAGAATATCAGAACTAAAATCTTGTAATTATCTTTCAAATATTTATTAATCTTCAAATATCAAGTGTAGTGTATTCCATTACAGAGAAGTAACAAGACATGAAATATGAAATGCAGAGAATTTGGAATCGCCGCAAAATCGTTTTAATCCTAATTCTAATTAGTTCCTGAGGAACTCTGGCTAGAAATTTGAAAGGTTGTTGGAACATGTTGGATATAAAAGTGAATATCCTGAATCTATTGAAGGCTTGTTTGCTTAGCACAGCAAGGACTATAAGAACGGTGCCAGACACTTACATCTGCAGGTGACAGCTTCATGCCTAGCCATTTAAATACCAGTAAAAGACCAACAAAATGCTGAGTAAAGAGGAAATGCTGAGTATCTTAAAGGCCGAGTACCTTAAAACCACAGATGACTGGTTGATGAATATGGTCGCAGATCACGAAAGGAAGATGGAGTTACATTCAGACACCATGAAAAGTAGTAAGTTTGCGGAAGAATTGGGAATACAGATGGCAAATCTGCAATTAAAGCCGTTAAGAATATCAAATTGTTGGCAAAACATGTAGACCAACAGAGATGGGAACAAAGACCAAGTGGGCAGTATGTTCTCCTAGCAAAGAACCTAGTTTTAATCAAACTCACACCCAGCAAAACATTTGCTATTGATCTCATGACTAATATCCATCCTTGACAGACCGAGATAACCTTGGCAACTGTTGTTGCTAAGCAAGTAAAATTAATGGCGAAGAAAAAAAGGCATGAACAATTAACATCGAGGTTGCAGCATAAACCTCTGTATGATAAATATGTGGCCAGTAGCAAGTAAGCTAATGTTAACCAGAAATACACCCGTCAATAGATACGTAGGTCAGGGCTAGAGGCATACAGTGAAGACTTCACCTTAGCTGTTCAAGATCAAAGCTTATTACCTCGAAACTATCAAACCAATGTGATGATAAATGAAGTAGATCCAAAGTGCCGATTCTGCAATGATCATATTGAGACAGTGAACCACTTAATCTCTGGATGTAAGGTTTTAGCACCAATAGAGTATAAATCAAGGCATGAAAGTGTTGGTCAATATCTACACTGGTTAATATGTCGGCACTATAAAATTAAAGATGCTGACAGGTGGTATAAGCATTAATCTGAGGCTGTAACTGAGGAAGAAAATGTAACGATTCTTTGTGACTTTCCTGTACATACAGACAGAACCATCAAAGCTAACATAACGGATATTATTTCCCTTGTGCATTTATTTTATCGACCCCCGTAAGGATGAAAGGCAAAGTTAACCTCGGCCGGATTTGAACACAGAACATAAAGGGCCGTAACTATGCTGCAAAGCATGGTGTCTGGCGCTCTACCGATACTGCCAAAATAATTACAATAATAATTGTTTCTAGTATAGGCACAAGACCAGCAATTTTGGGGGAAGGGAAAGTCGATTAAATCGACCCCAGTGCGTGACTGTTACTTTATTTTCTCGACCCCATAAGGATGAAAGGCAAAGTTAACCTCGTCGGGATTTGAACTCAGATCATAAAGCGTCGTAGCTCTATGCTGCAAAGCATGGCGTCCTACCCTCTACCGATACTGCCAATCCACCGCCCTGATAATAATGGTTTCTTATTTCGGCACAAGGCCAGTAATTTGGAGGGGAGGGGAAAGTCGATTAAATCGACCCCAGACTGGTACTTTATTTTATCGACCCCCATAAGGATGAAAGGCAAAGTTAACCTCGGCGGGATTTGAGCTCAGATCATAAAGGGCCGTAGCTTTATGTTGCAAAGCATGGCGTCCGACCTTCTACCGATACCGTAAATCCACGGCCCTGATAATAATAAAAATTATTGTTATTTCTTTTTTTAATAATAATAATAATAATAATAATAATAATAATGATTTCATTTATTAGCCACAAGGGCCGACATGTAGGGGACAATACAAAGACAGGGACAGTGGGGGTTTACAATAAGGTCGAGTAAAAGTGCACAATGGCAAGACTAATTTAACAATGAAAATATAAAAATATAAAATAAACTATGCAAAATATAACAAAATAAATTCCCCGATAGGGGGTGGACGACCCTGGGGTGATTCGTGTACCCCACCAATCCTGAACCACCCTGCGCTTCTAGGGCACCCAGGAGAGCACCCCTCTCCTCAAGTTAGCCAGCCTATAGGCGCATGGTCAGAGTAGGCCCATTCACACGAGCCATTCTCGCCACATTCACCCACCTTTTAGCAAATGTACTGGGATAATAATAATAAAGGCCAATGATACAAGGTTCAGTTGAATGTAAATATAATAGAAGTGCAGCATATTGTACACTTACAGAATTTAATAATCATAAATTTAATGTATTCGTCTAGATATCGCTCAAGCCGTTGATATACTGCTGGTTACCTGTTGTTGTCCACTTCCTACTTAACGACTCTATGCACCAATACGGCTTGCGAATACGCTGAAGTAGACAGCTTTATTTTAGCTGCTATACAAGTTAACAGCACTAATTTGAAAGCATAGTTCGGAAGTAAGAAACCTCAGCTTCAGTGAACATCATACACACACACACACATCCCCTGCCACCTCATCTTACTGATATAAACAAATTCACACACACATATATATATATATATATATATATATATATATATATATATATATATATATATATATGTATATATATATATATGTATATATATATATATATGGGAGAGATGACCCCTTAGCCTTTGTCAAGGCAGAATTCTAGGAGAAGGAAAACTCTGATATAACACCTGCAACTCTGATGGTATCCAATGATGTTGACTTGTTCTTCTTTTTGGTAAATATCATCTTGGTTAAGAGAGTGGGACTGGCTTTGTGCAGTGTCTTTGCTCACTATAAAAGCTTCACGGCACAGGCATTGCTTTATATCTGGAGATCTCCCTGCACTTGTCGTCACATGATACCATGGGCCCAGCACTAAGTGTCAATAATTGTCACAAGTGTAGTGTTTGTACCAGAGTTTTCAAGTCGCTGGCTGGACTAAAAAGTCACACTCGTTCAGCGCATCGATAGGGGTTCTCCTACATGGATATAAAGTAGTGGCCGTACTCGAAAACGAGTTGGCAGCCACCATATATATATATATACGCATGTACATATGCTCGTATAGATGTGTAAGTACACACCTATACAAACATGCGGTATTTGCAAACATAAATATGAAAACGGCTGTCACAGATATATATATATATATATATATATATATATATATATATATATATATTTACATATGTAGGAATTCACAACAACATACATTCATTCACACATTGATGCATGCACATATATTCATATATTTATACACACATACACGTATACATATAGATACAAAAATACATATATGCATATATAAATGCAGTTCCGTAGATTTCGATGATGAATTTTCCAGATGTTTTATTAAGCGAACTGGTTACTCATTAAAGTAAGTTGTAAGTGGCTGCGTATTCCAGACACAGACACGCATAGCACCGTAATTCGCGGGCCTTTGAATTACAGGTACATCTTCCGTTTATTCCCTTTCACTCATCTTGGGTAAATCAAGATTCTATGGAGTGAGACAGGACTCGGAACATCACGATAGAGAAGCGTACTTCTTAAACGTAATGTCCCACAGTTATTCTATTTTTTTAATGGAACATTTCTTTAATAAAATCTTAAATGAGTAACTACATAAATGAATGACTATAAAATAATAATAAAAACATTTCAAATAATTAAAAACGGAAAAGGAAGGGAAATGCAAGGGTTCCTGGGCCACAGAAAAATGGGAGGGGGAAGGGGGCGTCTAGGTTCTGTGCCTAGGGCTCGGCGGTATTGGCGCTGCAACCCGTGGACAATGACCAGCGACATCGGCTGCAACAACTACCCCATCTCGCGTGGCTACCTCCTCAGACGGGCTGTTGACATTCCGATCTTGCAGAGGAGCTCAGCAGAACGGGCTCCGAGTCCGTCTTCAATCGATGCGAAGTGGAAACGGCCGGACAACTCCCGGTATTTCTTTGTTTTCCCTTCCTCTGCATCATAAGCGAGACCTCTTCAACCAGATCTACTCTCTGACTCATCTTCCCAATCCTCAACGCAATATACCAAGTGTCTTCAGGTTGCTATTGACAACATGCCCGAAACGTATATACATACATACATACATACATACATACATACATACATACATACATACATACATACATACATACATACATACATATATGTGTGTGTGTGTGTGTATCTATGTCTGTGTGTGTGTAAGTGTGTGTGTGTTAAGTCAGTTTCTAATTGCCAATCCAATGTTACTGGGCATAAACACCGGTATAGACGGAAACACAGACACACACACACACTCATATATATATATATATATATATATATATATATATATATATATATATATACATATATTACATATATACATACACATATACACATATATAGACGATAGAGTTTCACGTAATAAGCCGAAAACATTAATTAGCTTAGACTATCTTTCGAACACGAAGACAAAAAACGCTCTTTGTGGGTGTTCAATAAAACAGCAAGTAAGCGAAATAACTGCAACAATAACAACAATGAATCCAAGCTTTGTTAATCGAAGCCAATACAGTAAGAGTTGGGTCTTATCTGAGAGCCAACTGGTGAAATCAGCAGTCATGTTTAGTTAGATTTTGTTAGATTATTTCGCGATGCATATTCACCCACAGTGCATGGATATAAATTATCAAATACACATGAGAAAGATGAAAGTGTAATCCCGTATATTAATTATAAATAGACCTCCGGCGTATATTTTCCACAATGCATCTATGATACATTTTTCCTCTTTTAATTATGAATATACATAATCGGCATCATTAATCTCGAATGTATTCCACTTGCTTTCAGTCATACAACACTAAACCAACTGAGGGGAGTATGCGTCGCTGATAAAATCTAATAAGATTGAAACGTACTCGCTGCTTTTGTCAGTTTAGGTTTACTATTAAATTTGTAGAAGCGGTGAATTGGCAGAGTCATTAGTATTAATTTCGGCTCTCTGAGTTCAAATCTCGCCGAGGTCAAATTTGCCATTCATTCATTCGTGGTCGATAAAAAATGTACCAGTCAAGTACTGGGGTAGATTCCTCCTCTATATCTCTTTGTCACTTCCTTTACCTCATTTTCTCTATATTTCTTTGTAAGAAATCTGCTCTATTCAGACCTGGAGAGAAGATGGGCTCCGCCAGGTTTACAAAATGCCCTAGAAACGCCGTATGTCAATATGGTGCCCCTACGACTCCCCATGAAATACGGGTCCGTATCATACCATTAAATTTGTAGATTATTTAAAATTCTTTAAATTTAATTCGTTCTCATTTAGATAAGAGAACTCAGAGTGTGCATTCTAGAAACAAATTATTCAAAACTTTCAATATATCCACAATATATACTGTCATCCTAACAGTGCTATAAAGAAGATTGTTTTATATGTTCATTTAAGACGATCTACTATACTTTTATTTGAAGAGGATTTTGTCAACGCATCGAACTAATACAACGAATCATTCAGAAGAAGCATTGGCACAGAAAAATTAAAATATAAGCCGAATATAGTTTTAGTACCTATTGGACATGGAAAGGGACAGTTTACGTCGTATAACCCACCGTTCAATATCCAAGTAATTAAACCGTTTCTTGAAACACCCTCTGAAACAGCTTTGTTAAAACCATAAACACAAGGTTCTATGTATCAAAAATATTGAAATTTCTTATTTAACCACACTTGTGAATTCTAATATTCTATATTCTAAAACCATTGTTTAATACTAAAATACTACTAACATTAAGTGCACGTATTAATATTATTTATTATGAAAAAATTGTTAGGCCAAAATAGTTCATTTTGCCACGAACAATGACTATTCACTTTCAGTCTAAAATTTAAGTATAACTGTTAACCTATGCTAAATATATTCTACCATTCACATAAACCTTTATAAACCAGCAAAGAAAGGTCTATACAGCACGATCTACCAACGTAATTTCTAATATTAACTGAAAAATTCTACTGCTGCTGAAAATCCTGCAGTAATGATGAACATTTAAGTTAATTCTGACTGTGGATGACAGGAAATTATTTTTTCCAACTCCCACTTATTTAACTTAGAACTGATTTAATTTTGCATATATAGGATCTTTAGAAACAAACAATTTAATAAACGCATTGTTCTTGATATAAATTTCGATTGTCTATTTTACCAAATCTATTATCAATTTAAAAATATGTATTTATGAAAGTAGATTTTCGAAATTAATGCGTTTATAATCCGTTAGAATATTTCATACATTCAAACATATATTAAACTACTCTAAAACATATTTACATACATATATACATACATGCATACATACACATATACATACATAAGTACGTATGTAAGCATGTATGTGTATATGTACAGATGGATGGATGTATCAATGTATGTGTGTATGAATGTATATATGAATATGCATATGTATGTAAGTGCATTTGTAGAAGAATGCTTTTTTCCTGTTCATACATATTTTCGTAACCCCATATTTGGTTGCAATATTCATTATTACGGGGTCGATAAAATAAAGTACGAGTAATGCACTGGTTAATTGCTGGCCTTGTGCCAAAAGTAGAAACAATTATTTTTATAAGCATTTTTTACTTACAACCATTCTTAAATTTCACTGGTTCTTGTATCTCCAGAGTTTATATTAATTAAAAGAGGGAGGGAAGAGCAGTATCCATAGAACTTTTCAGGGCCACGGAGGTTGGTGAGAGGAAAGGAAGAAATTACCCTAAAACAGTGGTCTGAAAGCTTGAACAGAATGAACTCCGCTAAAAACTTCCAAGTAGAACGTAACAGGATTTAAAGGAAGAGAAGAATCGGAACGAATACCGCAAAGTGACTAGTCTCGGAACTCAAACAGTTGTAACAAATACCGTAACATATTTCGTCCTTCTTTGCAGACTCGTGAATGTATATCGTTTCAAATTAAAACAATTATTTATTTGATTTAGTAACTCAATTATTATCATTTCGAAATTTCTTATTAGATTGTTTCAATGTACAATAATATTCTTTATCAAAATAATATTAAACTTAGTTGACTTATTATTATCTGCATAAGATGAATGTATAGATAATGAAAAACATATTACCCCTTCTCATATGCTTTATTGCCCATTGTCTGTAAATCTTCTAAATTTTACATTTAAATTATTTGAAATGAAACGTATACAGTTTGTTGCTAAAATAAACTTACAATACGTTTTCAGTATTTGTAGTTAATTTTATTTCAATTTCAATTCTATTACACACACACACAGACACACACGCACACACACACACATACATACAAACACACACACATACATATATATATATATATAATCATTATATACAAATTTATAAACTTAATTTCTTTAACAAATCTGGTATTTCGATGTATGTCTATATAACTATTTTTATAAAATAATTTCATATCAATATTATGTTAAATTAGATTAGCATTAACCTAGTAATACCACGTTTATTCACAGCCGACCCATTACTGCTGTTACTATCGACCAGATTCCTATATATATTAATCGTTAGAATATTTATACAATCAAATATATATTAAAGTTTTTTCCACTACACATGTCCCTACACACATGCATTCACAAATATATTCTTTTCAAGTGATATTCATCTGGTTTTTATTTTTGGCGTTTTTTTATATATACTGAACAAAATCTCATTTTCGACACTTATATTGGAGTTTTACATTAACCATTATCGATAATCGTACATCGCCCATTACATATATTTGTTCCAGTTTATTTTAACTTGTATATATTGACAAAATTACTTTTTTTTACAATTTTAGTTCAAAATGTTTCTAATATTCTACAAATATATATCGACATAAACCAATGTTTATATTATCTGTTGTATCATTACGATACTTATTTTGCATGTCTGTGCAATCAATTCCTGCTCCTACATTTCACCTTTCTCATTCTTATAATCTCTCACCATTAATAACAAACCAACATTTACAGCTACCACTTCTAATGAGAAACCCCCTATGTGATAATTTAACATACTAGAAATCGAAGCTAAACCCCTCTCAAATTACATCATTAAAAAAGAAGTACTACTTATAATATATCTGACCAAAAAGCAAACAAATAATGATTGGATAACCAGAATTGGAAAACCTGAGTAAGATTTTCCAATTCTGGTAAGTAACTTCGAGATAAACAGCATCGAAAACATTTCTAGCATTTTGAAAATGATTTGCTTGGTGGAGAAGATTTGTTTTGTATTTTTC
Source organism: Eledone cirrhosa (assembly GCA_964016885.1). Classification (NCBI taxonomy): domain Eukaryota; kingdom Metazoa; phylum Mollusca; class Cephalopoda; order Octopoda; family Eledonidae; genus Eledone; species Eledone cirrhosa. Next base: position 46,740,956 of record OZ024746.1, read on the forward strand.
ATGTTATAAAACTCTCAGGGTGTAAGGCGAATATTTGGAATTTAATACCCAATATCAACAAACAGCCTATATTTTCTGTTACCTGATCATTATACAGTGTAGAGGAATGATTTTCCTTTTACAGACCATACAATATCTAAATGAATGAAATAGCGAACACCTGCATTGGTGGTCGTAAGGTTGGTAACGCACGTCATTCCATACATAGTGTCACCATCCGATTTTCTTATTAGTTACTCTCTTTAAAAATCAAATCTTAATGATGGATTGTTATCATCAGCAGCATCAATTATCTTTATTTTCATCGTAAATTATCCTCATCCTCATCTATGTCGTCATCCTTTTCACCATTGTCTTGATTTTCCCCGTCGTCATCATTAACAAAATAATCATCATCACCATCAGAGCCACCACCATCACCACAATGATCCTCCTCATCGTCACAACACCCCCCCCCCTCCCTGTCATCACCTTCTTCATTGTCGTAGTAGTAGTTATTATTATTATTACGACCAACAGCACGACCGCTATCGTCATCATGACAATCGTCATCATATATGTATATCTTAAATTATCTTCTTCATCTTCATCATTAACAACAACGTCATCCTTTTCGCCTTCGTCTTCATTTTCGACACTGTCGTCATTAAGAAAATCAAAATCATCATCATCATCATCATCATCATCATCAGCTACACACGCCCCACCACCACCAACAACAACTCCACCACAATCGTCGTCGTCTCTGTTGCTATGGTAGTCGTTGTCATTATAATTATTACAGCGAATAGCACGATCGCCATCTTCCTCTTCCTATTCCTCCCCTTCCTTCTCCCCCTCCCCCTTATTAACATTATCACTCCCTTTATGTACTCTCACACAAACAAAACAAAATGTTAAGGGTGTTCGATCAGTTTGTTAATGGTATGACCTCTACATGTACCCTCAAAACAAAGACAGTGAGGAAAAATTCTTCATCCTTCCTTTTCTTGTCCTCCTCCTCCTCGTTTTTCTCCCCCTCCTTCTTCTTCTCTCCTTCCTCCTCCTTTTTCTTATTATTAAAATTCCTTTTCTTCTTCTTCTTCATTCCCCATACTCCTCTGCTCTTATTACTACACAATTATATTCTTTTCCCCCCGTAATGATATGATGAAAGAAGATATTCTGTAGGAAAAGGCTTTAGAGTGAAATAATCCTAAATAGAAATGAACGCGACAGACAAATTCAGTTTCATGCGGAAGTAGAATTATTGCTACTAACTGTTTTAATAAATATATAGCAATTATTATCCTTGGATAATGTCAGTTTTTCTTCATGTGTTCCACTTCCAAGAGAGGTTTCGATATATACAGTGTGTCCTCCAAAAATGTATACCCAGTTTGATTACCTGCACAGTAAATATTTATTAGAATGCTGAAGTGAGTATATATTTTTGGGGACATCCTGTATTATATCTATGTGTAAGAATATAGTTATGCGGACCTCCGTCGATTTCGACAAGTGTTCCAGTTGTTTGATCATTGGAACAGCCTGAACTAAAGGTTAACGTGCAAATGGCTGAGAATTCCACAGACACGTGTATTCATAACGTGGTTAGGGTTGAGATTAAGCGTGACACAGTCTGTAAAAAAAAGTGGAATTTTGAATTACAGGTAAAGTGCATCTGATGGGCTTCGAAATAGTTTCTGTCTACCCGGATTCACTCAAAAGACTGGGTCCGATCCGAGACTAAAGACACTTGCCCAATATGCCACCTAATGCGATCGAACACAAGACATTGTGATTGGGAAGCAAACTT
>OZ024746.1:46747753-46752753 GCA_964016885.1 Eledone cirrhosa
CTACTTCTCGATAGTCAATCGCAATCGAGCATATACTTGGTGCTCGTTTTCAGTTTCTTTGTGTTTTGACTTCATGACCGATGGCAGTTTATATGTATATATGTAGCTTATACCTACTAACGCGGGACTACATATAATAATGGTAATTGGCATTATTACTCGTAGAGCCGAAACAGCTGTATAGGCCTTAGGAACCGTTATTTACCATCTTCATGTAAGTCCATTGCTTATTTTCCTGCTTTCCTTTTGCTTTATATAAATTTATCTATGGATAGCCTTGAATACAATTACTCTAGGCAATAATAACTGAAATATTATTGTATGTCTAGAGCGGGTAGAATTCCCGAGATCCATGGACGAGTTCTCTCTAGTGATCTCTGTCCCTCATTATGGCAGCCATGTCTTGCGTCTCCAAGAGACCAGTGTTGGGCAACAACATATGTTAACCTCCGTCTTACTCTTCCAGTGTGTCCATGCAGCGGCTCCCACGGGAGCACTGAGTGCAGTGTCAACTCTGGATGTCGGTGAGCATGTCCAGCTAATCTGTCTCCTCTGTGCTACTCTCTTGAGCTATATATATATATATATATATATATATATATATATATATAGCCGTATTTTGACTAAAGAAATTAAAGAAATTATTTAGCCTGATAGTGGGGTTAAGAACCCTCGGAGAAATGGAAAAAGATGAGTATTGACGTACATGGGAGTCAATACTCATCTTTTTCCATTTCTCCGAGGGTTCTTAACCCCACTATCAGACTAAATAATTTCTTTAATTTCTTTAGTCAAAATACGGCGATAACTTACATTTCTAATAATTTCAAACCCACTCGCTGTTTCGAAAATATTCTTACATATATATATATATATATATATATATATATATATATATATATATATATATATATATTGTTATACTTTGGGAGGGTCATGTTGCCAATAAGAAACACACGCACCAGTTGCTTTCACTTCAATTTATTATAATACATTTATAAATTTAGGAATTTATAAATTTCCGGTTGGTTGGTTGGTTGGTTCCACAACCAGATGGTTGTTTATATATTGTCAAAGTTCTTTCGTCACACACTCTGTGACCTCTTCAGTGACTGGGGATTCTTTTCTTTGTTTTTGTGCCTCTCCTTTGTTCTGTCCTACGCCATCTTGTTTCTGTGTGTGTGTATATATATATATATATATATATGTATACATATATATAAATAGTGTAGCGCACAGATACGTGTGTGTGCGTGTGTGTATGAGAGCACGTGTGGCGTTTTAGATATACTGCGTCCATATATCTTTATCCTATCCTGTCACTATTTTCCCTCCATGTTCCATTCCTCTGCCATTTCCATTCTTTTTTAACATTTCATGACTACTATACAAAATCCTACAACCCTTATTCCACACATCCTCTCACATGTCAATATCTTCAACGTTGTCAATTAACTAGAATAGATGCATTCTTAAGCCTAAATGTTTCTGTCAATACGTCTGTTACTACTCCCCAAGTCAGAAATACGTTCTTACATGGGAACCAAAACATGAACATCTCTCGAAAACTTAAACCCAAGAAAAGAGAAAGATTAAAAAATTTAGTTGGAGTTTGGTGGAGGCAATTAAAATACGTTATTTTTTTAAATTTCCTATTCTTCACTGATCAGGCAAACATGTTGAATACGACATTATCATAAGACTGATGGATGTGATTTGAAACAAATTTGATTCCTATGTCTAATAGAAGCTTAGAGTCTCATTCGTTGCTTCAATGGAAACATGATGTTTACCCGTTAGTTTATAATTAAGTCAACTTGAGAAAGTTACCCCAAATATATCAGTCCTGTAGTTTTATATCCCATTGGGCTTCTTCTAATCAAATAAAAGCTGTAATATTGTTTTAGGATGAGGATTTTCGAAACCCAAATGCAAAGATCTTTGTTGATAATGATAGTAAAACTTTAAAGGTAGAAAACATGCACTAACTTCCATATATGCATGTGCACAGAGAACACGCACGAATATATTTACCGAAAAAAGATAAAAATTAAAAACACCTGCCACAAACATAAAATGAAAGTGTGATAAAAGGAAATGCCACAGGGAATATCATTTAAACGAACATTGCCGATTCGTACGGGGAAAAACGTTGCACCGAGTACTTCATATGTTTTCGTGAAAAGGTTAAAACTTTATGTGTATAAAGGCAAGTTCTTCTTTTGGGGATATGTATATATATATATAGCTTATATAGGTACATAGATAAATAGAAAAATGAAAGTTATATAACCAGATTTATAAAGCAAACACACATAAAACCACACACGCACACGCACATACACACACGCGCACACATACATACATATGTATATATGTATATATATATATATATATATATATATATATATATATATATATATATATATATATATATATATATATATATATTATTCACAATTCATACAGTGAAGGTTTGTATAACACTCATTTCCAAATATAAAGCAGCAATATTTCACAATTCACGTATATTCTCTATTCCTATTCGCATCGAACGATGCAACGAGAGTGAGTGGAAGAGATGAGAAAAGGGGTGATCAAGATAATGGTTTCTGATTTAGGCATACATCCAACAATTTTCTGGGAGGGGAAAGTCAATTAAATCATTACTGGTACTTTATTTTATCGATTCTGTATGGATGAATGGCACAGCTAACCTCGGCAGCGTTTGAAAGGGACGCAACTCTATGCCATAGATCATGTTGCCCCACGCTCTACCGACACTGCCAATCCACCACCCTCAAAGTCATGTAGATAACGAAAGACTTTAAGCGGTAGAAAGGGTTAGATGCATAGAAAAAAGGAGGAGTGTCATGGTGATGTTTTTAAATTTTATCGTTCTTTCTTACGGAAGCCTTTTGGTTTTTAATAAAATCTACTGGTATAACTAGAGTCTAGTGATCCCCTTTGGGATGTTTTTGGCACATAATTATTTTGATAATGCTTATTTATTTCTGAAAGTCTGTGGATGTTGTTTCCGTAAAGGTAAATTACGATTATGTTGAAAATTGTTTTTAAAAAAATATTTATTTTTGTTCAGAAGGAAAGAAACAAACTGTCTTTTAACTATTCAATAACTTGATCATGACTATCATAAAATATATTTATAAGAACAATAATAAGTGCTACGGGTCACATTGCAGGATATCACCCGGAAATCCCGCCGAGGTTAACTTTGCCTTTCATCCTTACGGGGTCGATAAAATAAAGTACCAGTAATACACTGAGATATTTGCTGGCCTTGTGCCAAAAGTAGAAACAATTATGTTGTTCTGGTAAAAAGGTTTTTTTTAAAGAAAAGAACTATCTTTGAATTAAATTTTTAATTCTATTTTCGTAATATAATCATAATCAACACCTTTTAAAACGTATTTTAGTGATAATTCACACAAAATAAATTATCAAGAAAGTTATCAGGAAGCAGCTCGGTTGGTAATAAAGCACTGTTATATATATCGGGGAAATATTTGTATTGAGCTTCATCCTCGTAATGCTCTGACCGCTTTATATATTCGATAAAAGGCTTGAAGTATTATATGTGTTGCCAGTGAAAGGATGAATGGAAATTATTTTCGAATTTTTTTTCCGAACAAACAGAAATACCAAATTCTAAAACCTGGTTTGTAGTAAAATACCAAATAAAAGGTTTGCCGGTAATTTATGATATATGACTGTTGAAACCTTAACTTACAAATGTCGGTGAATAAAGGGAATCCACATTAGATTCATACGTTTGATGCTACCGCTTTAACTACAACGATTTCCCGCTCCTATAGCGTCTTGTTTGTAAAGTGTAAGAAAGTGGCCCACTTGAAATTAAAAAAGGCATTACCTAACTATGTCTGGTTACAATTACTCATCATTCAATATATTGATTTCTAATTTAAGCAGAAGATCAACAAATTTGGTGGGAGAACAAAGTTGATTTAACCAACCCCAGTGACACACTGATACTTTTTTTCGTCCCGGAAGTGTGAAAGGTAAAGTTCAGCAGGATTTGAACTCAGAATATATAGAAGCAGTATAAATAACATAATGACATTTAATCCGATCCTCTACCAATTCTGCCTATCCACCGCCCTCATCATTCAATATGCTGAAATCTGTTCGTATTATAGCGAAAGCAAACTGAATATCAGGATCAGTTATATAAACTGCTTGTTGGAAAACATTGTGTGAACTTATAATATATATTTAGTGAATTCAATTTTTGAATTTGCGTGGCGTATCTTTCATTTCAAAATTCATTCGTCCTCTTTAATGATCTAACAATCAGCATTTATGTGGATTACACTGGATCCAAATTTGGAAGAATATTTCCGAGATGTGTATCAGCTCAAATAATTTCGCTCAGACAATAATGTCCCATTCAAAATAAATAGTACGCTCTCGTTGCAACAGTGTGAAGATATTAGAGCTATAGCAATGTATGAAAACATTACTATGAATATTGCATATTGTGAATACTGTATATTGTAAATATCATATTTATATTTTAATATCGGTGCATGATTTTTGTGTGATTGCACGTAATTAATAATATTTAAGCTTGCAGTTATTTCTATATTGAGGTGGACCTCTAAGTTGATTTAAACTTTTGTATATAGGATCATACGTGATAACAACAATATATGAATAAACTCTGTATGACACAAAATAAATGGAGATTACTTTCTTAGTATAAACGTTGACTGTTGAAACAATTATAGATTTATTGGAGCCTGCATATTTTTGCGAATGAACGTTTGCGCATAATGCATTCACATATAACGTGCTTCCCCAATATAAACAAGGCAGCGCGGTGGGACATCTTGTTTTATATATCTTATGCTTTTTTTTTTCCTTTGCAAACCATTGAATATCATATAGAGTTTTGTGAAACTAGTGTGGAATTTTGAGCAATTAAATAAATTAAATTTTTTTAAGCTCCAAATACCTTT
>OZ024746.1:46755253-46765253 GCA_964016885.1 Eledone cirrhosa
ATATTGAAATAGGAAAATAGAAAATAGCAAAATAGCAAACCATAAATATAACATTATTTCTTTCTTTACTGCATTGATTCAAGCAATTGCAGGCCATAAATGTGGCTTTTAATTGCCAGAATACGATCAGTACATTGTAATGTAGAGGTGTCAACTGTCTAGATCAACGAAGAACAAAAATATTAATCCCAAATTAGGACGCCTAATATATCCGAGTTGATAATGAAATGGAAAACTTTCCTTGTATTTATGGTTTATTGCTTAAACTCTAAACTAATAAGAAGTTGCTACAAAGTATGTAGAACAAAAATGAGACCCCTACTATATACGTAAATATTTTTATATTATTCTATTTGTTTATTTAGGATTATAAATTATCAGCTTCTAAAAATAATGAGGAAGTTATCAACCACAGAATTAATTGCATTTGTATAGGCAGCTTTTTTTTCTAAAAAAGAAAACATGAAATAAAATAAACGTTTTAAAATCTAACCAAATACCAGTTAAAGTCAAAAGTAAGATATATAACACTTTCATTATCCCTGTAATTATGCATGGATTAGATTGTCTCACGTAGACTGAAAAGCTACTTTAAAAATTGAAGTATTCCAAAACCATGTCATGAGATTTATTACTGGTAAACACATAACTGTCAGAGTTAAAATATTACATCTATGAGAAAAGACAGATTTTTAGTAAAGTTAAATACAACTTTCTCAAATTCTTTGGCCACATCATACGCTCAACCTGTAATATTTCTGTTCAAATAGTATGATATCTGAAAATAGAAACTGGGGACGTATCAGTAGTTAATGGAGGGACCATGGGCAAAAGCTAATGCATTGTCAACGAACAGGGATATATGAAGGAAATGTGTTCTTGTTTTTCCAAATTCTACCGCAAGTGAAAATAGTGATTTCTAAGAGATAGCATTCTATATCACAATTTGTGAACAATGATATCATTGATTACTGCTTCCCAAAGGTATAGTTGTTGATTCACTCTATTTTCGACAGTGAGAATCGGCAGTAGGTATAACTCGGCACAGAAACATATATCACAGGGCACTTCGTTTTAAAAGCATTGTTTTTCCGGATTTCCGGCTTTCTGGTTTTTCCGTTGATGTTCTTCACCGATATTGACACAAACGTTATTACAATACACCCTACTGACATGATAACAGTAAGGCGTATTAGACGTTATATTTCTAAATATACAAAGAAAAGGATTATTGACCAATTTCACACATTTTAGTATCAAAGCTGAAACTCTTCTGATAACAGATCTGTTCAATCAGGGTTTACTCAGCGCTACACAACAACCTCTAGTGAGGCGTACTCAATCGCTTATAGTTAATTATAGTTAATTATCAGGGTGTTCCCCCAAAATATATAGACACTTCAACACCATTCTAATAAATATTCCCTGTACAGGTAATCAAAGTGTGTATACGTGTTTATAAATGCTTATATCTATATCATCATCACCGTTTTACGTCCGTTCTTCCACGCTAGCATGGGTTAGACAGGTTGTCCTGTTGTGGGCAGTGTCCAGTCGGCTGACCATGCCTTGCTCATACAGGAACTGATTCTGGCTTGATTTCTACAGCTGGCTGCCCTTCCTAACACCAACCTCATTTACAGTGAGTGCTGGGTGCTTTTTCGTGGCGCCTACACGTCCACTTTACAGTGTGCGCTGGGTACTTTTTTTCCGTGGCACCTCCACGACCACCTTGCAGTGGGGGGGGGGCATATTGTCTATATGCTTCAGCTTGTACCCATGGGAGGTCGGGTACTCTGTATTACTGCGTGACGCCAGAGATCACGGTCGTGTGTCATCGTCTTTGAGAGGTGTAATTGGGTAAGGTCGGCTTTTATCACCTCATCCCAGGTCATCTATATATCTCTATATATAATCCTTATAGTTAATTATCAGTTAATTACAGCAATGGCGGTAGTTTTACAACAAAATCAATGTCACCACATGCTGTTTAAGAGGATTTCGCTTCTGAGTATTAAGCCAAAGTTACTCACTGTATATAAATAAAACTACATAGACATCTTCCTCTTATTGTTTCTTTCTCATTTGCTTCCCCATTTTCTGCACAAAACGAATAGTCGTCTTCACCAACATTGTCATCCTCATTATCCTCGTCTTTATCATCGACATTTCCATCGTTGTCATGACAATCATCATCATCATTATCATCAATGATACTTATGACATTAACTGGATTAGGTGCGGCACGTTGTATTTATTGATTACTTTCATGGCTATGAATATTTCAAGTAATGTAAACCAGCGAGTTGTATGTGTATATGTGCCTGTCTGCTTTATGCATGCATGTACGTATGCATGTATGTATGTATGTAGTAAGTATGTGTGTGAGTGATATGAATAATGATAGGAAAAGTGGAAGTAATAGAGAGACGACATCATTGTATATGTAATGTAGCAAATTGTTATATTAACCCGTTGCCACATTAATACTACTTTGACCTATACACATCTAAGCTGGCTGAGTCAATTATTCTTTGACATGCTGACTGAACAGTCAACAGTTCATCTACATTGACGTGTAGACAGCAAAAGCAGTTAGATCTTACATATCTAGTACTATCAACAATAACTAGGCAGTATGTAAAATTATATTATACCACGATAACAAACGAAGCACTCTATCAATGATGATGACTGTCTCTTTTACATACAGAAACTCTATAGGGTTACTTGACCTGGACTAAACACTACAGCTATCGCATGCTATCTAGTATGGCATCATATCATGTACCAGGATTTCGCTAATGGTTATAGGGCCAATGTAGTGTCAAACCAACAATTAGGACTGCCACTTATTTACAGATCCTAAAAGAGTGAACATTTAATCGAGCGCAGAGAGCTGGAAGAAATAATGCATACATGCATAAGTTCTTAACTCTTATTGATTGGTTGGGGCGTGTCTTGCCTATTCAGCAGAAATATGAATATAATCTGTTTCTTCCAATCGAAGAGAGAGAGAGAGAGAGAGAGAGAGAGAGAGAGAGAGAGAGAGAGAGAGAGAGAGAGAGTGAAAAGAGGAAGTGTGAAAGAGATAGAGAGGACATATCGCACCGAGAATGGACTATTACGTAATTCATCAATCTCAAAAAGATGAAAGTCAAAGTTAACATTGGTGGGATTCGCACTCAAAGCACAATGAGTCTGAACGAATACTGAGAAACACTCTAACGTTTTAAAAACTGTGCCAAGTTGGGGCCATAAATGATATTACAAGACATTATATTCAAATCTTTAAAAGCCCTGCGAATCGGCCATCCTTGATCAGTTGTAAATAACAGCAAGAACTTTCGAAAATTGCACCATGCTTGCTTAAAAAAGAAATGACATGTCAATTGTAGACCAAGACACTACATCTCAGTTTGACCATTGCTAGAATGCACTTGATCCTATGATTGGTATTGAACAACAACAAGAAATCTTATAAGTCAACAAAACTGTATTAGCACAGGTACATGAACAGCTAGAAATAATAGCCAAATCTCCCTCAAATGTTCTAAATGATACACAAAATGACAAAACAGGCACTAAGGGAAGGCATTTTGTACTCTACACACACACACACACATATATGTATATATATATGCGTGTGTATTCATATATAAATATATATATATATGTGTGTATGTGTGTATGTATGTGTGTAACAGGTCACTCTTGGACGCTAGAGTTAATCTGGAACTCAGTATAACTTGTTGCGTGATCGAGTCATAGGCAACTCCATCGGGAACCTCGCCAAACCTGCTTGGAGAGAAGGGTGAACTTTTGACACCTTAAAGGATGAAGGACAGGAGAACGCATGTGCTGCAAGGACTTTGTCCAAAGTTGTGTATAATTCCTTATACATACATATATGATGATGGCTACATCTCGATTTTGAGTAACGCCATCGCTTGATACTTAAGCATGAGCATCATGGACATGGCTTTTTAGTCATACATACATACATACATACACACATACATATATTGTATGCATGCATATATGTATGAATGCATATGTACATATGTAAGTATATATGTATGTACGTATGCATGCATGCTTATTTGTATGCATGCAATATAAATAATAAAAATGAAATAAATCTTTTGAAAATAGGGCTTTGTTGTAACGTTATTTAATAGATGTTGTTGAATGAACCAGTTAACAGAATAACAAAATCAGTTACATGAAAATGAAAATGTGGTGGGGAAAATACAAAACAACATAATGTATTTCGGGTATTGCTGACTATAATAATGACTAATAATTCAAGATAATTCAAATATTGACCCACCTATGTATGTGGAAGAGAAATGTTTTAATTTATGTCGGATCATATTTTGTGTATGTGTGTGCGCACCTGTATGTGTGTATTTTTGTGTGCACGCACTTTTGTATGTGTACTGGGTCAAATATTGTTTTCTCATTATACAATGAGATATGTGTGTAGATCGAATGTTGCCATATATGTCTTGCATAATATTTGATTTTAATATAAATTAGGATAGTGTAGTAGCAGTGGTTACAGAGACAAAATTAAATACAGTAGATCATTTAGTTTAACGTAATATCTGTTCTACTAACTCAACAAGCTAAATATTGATTTCTTTCATTGGGAAAATTCCAAAATTGAGTAGGTGAGGAGTATAGTATATTAATATATTATATCAATATAGTATATTCATATAGTATATTACAGGCATTATATATTACTGGTATATAGTTTACGTATATCACGTGATGAATTGGCAGAGATATTAGTGTTGAATAGAATTCCCTGCAGTACGTGTTCGAATTGGCTGCGACGTACCGAGCTCAAATCGCACTAATATCAACACAGCTTTTCGTTCTTCAGGGGTCGATAAACAAAATACCAGTCAAGTATACCAGTAAATGCATATCCATGTCACCAAGACCCTCTCTCTACCAGCCTTTATCTATGTTCCTATTTTTCTATCTAAATCACCTACGTCACGACATCAGCAGTGCCGTGTATAAGGATAAAATACATATAATACACACACATCCCACACACAAATTTACTCATATATATGTATATGTGTGTATGTGTATGTGTATATGTTGATGAGTGTGTGTATGTTTGTATGTATGTGTATGGGGGTGTAGGGATGTGTATACATTTTCTTTCAAACGTTTTATATTGTCTGAAAAGCTAAACTACTCTTCCATATTTGAAGTTAAATCATTCCTTAGTTTAAAGTTTCGTCCACTAGAGGACTTTTAAATCAGGAAATATCACGTGTAAACAGATGTCGACATGCCACATCATAAACATCACTAATGCAGCAGAATAACGACACAGTAAAAATCCTCAAGTCACACAATTTATTCAAAATGATTTCCTTTTGTTTTATAAAAATACTTTCTTACATAAAAATGTTTCCATTTTCTTATATTCTATATAGGAATGTTTCCTATTATAACGGTTTATTTGAAAGAAAGTAAAATGGATGCTCACGGCTGGAATGCCTTCATGTCATTTTCTATTAAAAATATTTTGTACATAAAAGTACATTCTTCTAGCTGTGTGTATACACGAATTTAGCATGTAGCAGCGTAAGGACAGAAATTAAATGCATTTCGTCATTTCACTGTTCCCGTCATGTTTCCGTTACGTCTTTTCATTTTATTTTCAGAGTGTTAGTAAAATAGGACACGGCCGAAAGATATACATACAATTATCATTATTTTAGGATTTTGTTATCACTATATTCACAGTATAGGTACAAGTTCTATAAATACTTAAAGTTTTTCATCGTTATTTATCAGAATTTATCCGAAGATCCCTTAAAGCAACCTAAAGCTAATCCCTTACTCTAACCCATTCTCATTGTCATCCTCTTACTAAATGACTCATTGTCTGTTTGCCAAGTGTGATAAATACCTCACACTTCCATTCATTTTAAATTAACATCTATCGATCATTCACTTTCTATTTGTCGTCTGACAGCTTTATACTTTCACACCATCTCTTTAGAGTAGCAGTTAACAAAAAAAATTAGGTTTATTACTATATATGTGTGCCGAGTTAACGATGTTTAATTGAAGCTCAAGCTCTTTCAACCAACTATTAACAGAGGCAACATTCCCCCAAACTGCATTCATCGTACACTGGATAAAAAAAAGACGGGAAGGTTACAAATGGAATAACGTTGAAGCTAGGTCTGCTCGATCATAATCGATTTTCGCCTAAACAACATTAGCAACAATTAACATATTTATCAATGTATTCATTCATCATAATACTTCAGGTAGAAAAGAATAAAACAAAATATATAAGCCATATATACAATGTAACAATAGGACCATGGTCTCTGGATCCGCTAGATTTGTGGGATTTCTTGTGAATCTAATCATATGAATATCGAAAAGAAGATCAGTGGATGATAATGATATTTCAATGATGTTTGTAGAGAAGTATAGGTTTACAAATTACTGTGAGACTCTCTCTCTCTCTCTCTCTCTCTCTCTCTCTCTCTCTCTCTCTCTCTCTCTCTCTCTCTCTCTCTCTCTCGCTTTTCTTTCTCCTCCCTTATCGTTTCAATTTGAATTGCCTCGGGAACCTAACCTTATTATGTAATAAGTTGTCTAGAGGACTTTGACATCTGAAACTACTTCGCATTTTCTTATTCTAAATATAGTCCGTCATTCCTATGTGGAAAAATTATGTTGAGTGCTTGAGTTAGTTTGCATCAATATTTAGCGTAAGGATTTAGCTCCTAAGTATGGAGCGCTTTATAGTGTAACCGATATATATGAAATATTATCGTGTATATATATATATATGTAGATAAATGTACCAAAATATACGGTAGTGTCCAATCCTTATGAAGAACTCAATGTAATCCAAATATCATGAAAAGAGAAGATGTATTCAAAAGTTTTTTCGATGAAAATCACAGGATAACAGAGTCAAAATAAATTAATAAAAACAATGAATAAAAACAAAGAAAGAGTTCCTTATATTAAAAAATTCATCATTTTACGATCGTTTCTAGGATATATATGTGTGTTGGTATGTATATCATATAGATCTATGTAAAAATGTTACAAACTATCAGAGGGAATATACATACCTACACATATATATGCTGTCTTCAGAAAAAGGTGACGTGGTTGCCTAAACACTGTACGGCGTAATTCGGGCTGTTTGTTTGTTTACAAACAAACCGAGCATTATAATAGATGTTCGGTAAACCGATACGTTCATATATATATATGTGTGCATGTATGTATATATATACATACTACTGTACGTCTGTATACATGTATGTATGTACGTATACATACATACATACTATATATATATATATATATATATATATATATATATATATATATATATATATATATATATATATATAAAAGACGTAAAATAAGAAAATTATAGTAATTAACTTACTTACTTAAATTTTACTCCAACTAATTGGTTTCTGAAAGGGGATATACATAGTCTTCAAATGGAGACCATGGAGAATCCTTTCTTCATCAGTGAGTCATTCTCGGCTAAGATTCCTGGCAATACGCGGACACAGGGAACTTATACAAAAATAATTCAGTGGATGGAAAAAAGCAAGCGCGGACTCACTGCCTTCCTGGTCAGTGGCAAATTCAAAAGAATCAATCACGTGACATCGAGGTTAATCAGTGATGTGTGGGGTGTTAAAAAGACAGTAGCCAAACTAATACTATACTTTGCTAGCGTAAGTATACATCTGTATAAATATGTTGGTAGATATACTAATTCTTTATAATTAACTCCAAATTATTTTGTTGAGCAATAATTTGCCTAAATTACTACTATGGTTCATAGTATTAGTTTGGCTACTGTCTTTTTAACACCCCACTCTTCACTGAATAACCTCGATGTCACGTGATTGATTCTTTTGAATTTGCCACTGACCAGGTAGGCAGTGAGTCCGCGCTTGCTTTTTTCCATCCACTGAATTATTTTTGTATAAGTTCCCTGTGTCCGCGTATTGCCAGGAGTCTTAGCTGAGAATGACTCCCTGTTGAAGAAATGATTCTCCATGGTCCCCATTTGAAGACTATGTATATCCCCTTTCAGAAACTAATTAGTTGGAGTGAAATTTAAGTAAGTTAATTACTATAATTTTCTTATTTTACGTGTTTTATATAATTGTTCTACATCTCTTTGTATTGAACCACAAAGTTGCTAAGACAAAACCTATATCTTTGCAAGCGTAAGTATACATCTGTATAAATATGTTGGTAGATATACTAATTCTTTATATATATATATATATATATGTGTGTGTTTGTGTGAGATTGTCCTGCCGATATTTGTATCTTTCACTTAATGTATCCATGTATTTATTTTTTATTTTTTATTTTATCTTTATTTTTATCATATATATATATATATATGTGTGTGTGTGTGTGTGTGTGTGTGTGTGTGTGTGTGTGTGTGTGTGTGTGTGTGTGTATGTGTGTGTGTGTGGTGTGTGTGTGTGTGTGTGTGTGTGTGTGTGTGTGTGTATTATACGATTTATATATAGATAGAGAGTCGATAGGAAAATAGATGCGTTGATAAAAAGACAATATTCTCCGCTGAGGATTATCTTCCAAATCCGGACGCCATGCTTTCCAGCATAGTTACGTCCCTTTACGATCTGAGTTCAAATCCCGCCGAGGTTGACTTTGCCTTTCATCCTTACGGGGTCGATAAAATAAAGTACCAGTAATGCACTGCATAATTGCTGGCCTTGTGCCTAAAGTAGAAACAATTATTTCACTTACTCAAACACTAAACTACATTTATATATTATATTCAATAGATTATACTTTGTAATATTTCCCAGTGATTCTGATACAAATATAATTATGTAGATCTTGGTCGCTTACACTGTTATGTGTAAGTCAACTGAAAATATATCAAAAGAAACAGCGAATTTTTAACCATGAATGTGTGTAGAATTCCTACTCTATGACATTATAGTTGTATGGTTATAGAAATAGCATATTAGTTAGCAATAAGCAATACTACATAAATATGCACACATATTCATGAATGTATATATATATATATATATATATATATATATATATATATATATATATATATATATATATATAACGAAGGAAATGTGGTAAGGAACCAGGTGTACCATAACGCACCAAAGTACTCAATACTTAGGGTAGTAGAGTGGTTAATAGGAACGAGTAGGGCCCCGACGGCTGAGCTCAAGCCGTTTCGACGGCTAATTCAGTCCAGAATTAGCCGTCGAAACGGCTTGAGCTCAGCCGTCGGGGTCCTACTCGTTCCTATATATATATATATATATATATATATATATATATATATATATATATATGTATTGAAATTTCCGTGAAGAGTGCTCTATGTAAGTACCAGAGCAAAATTTAATGTATAAAAATCAATACAATATAATTACCTCATTACTAGAGGTTTCCCGAATGGGGCGAATACGAAAGAAACGTCTTCATTCGTTCGTCAGACGAGGCAATATAAAACATGGGTAAATACTTGGAAAGTCTCATCAAGAAAAGCAAAAAAAAACAAAAAAAATATAGACAAATGAATTAGAATATGAAATATATAATAATCTTTAAAGAAATATAGTTAGATGTGTGTGTATGTATGTATATACGCTCACAGATGTGCATATATGTGTATGCACATATGTATACGTATAGTGAAAAAGTGTGCGTAAATATATAATTTAGGGCAAATGTACCTGTGTGTTTGTAATCTACAGACAAAATAGATACATCATAAGAATATGAAGGCACGCGCATAAACACACCTACACCCACGTACACTTATATGCAGAAGTAAAAGAGGTAAGGGAGTGTAATAATTAAAGGAAAGTATCAATCTCGATATATTTATAAAAATGGAACAATAATTTAGAAAGAAAAAAATTAAAGAAAAGAAGACAAACAAGGTACATGCATA
>OZ024746.1:46770253-46777753 GCA_964016885.1 Eledone cirrhosa
ATATATTCTTCGCAGACATCTCTATTATATTATAACAGACTAGACGTTAACGTTATTATGTAGCACTCTTTGGTCAGCTTTAGACATATGTATGGTCCCGTAACACTTGATAGAGTGGTAGGGGTCCCGTATTGACATACGGCGTTTCTTGGGCATTTTACGCCTGGCAGAGCCCATCCTTCTGCACGCCTGAGTACAGTAGATTTCTTCGAGAGAAAGATAGAAAGTGAGAGAGAGGAAAATGGGAAATAGATGTAGAGATAGAATCTACCCCAATACTAGACTGGTACTTTTTTATCGACCTCGAAAGGATGAAAAGCAAAGTTGACCTCGGCGGGATTTGAACTCAGAGAGCAGAGAGCCGGAACGAATAACATAAAACATTCTATCCAACGTTCTAACGACTCTGCCAATTCACCACCTTTTTAGACTAATAAAGTTACTTAAATTCCAATGTGATAAACATTAACTTTGTACAAATCTTGCCTGTAGAGATGTGCATACATCACAATTCCTAGTCATGAATTATTTATCAGTGGTGACACAGCCGAAAAGAAATGTATAAATCTTCGGTCTTACATCATGTGTTATTAATATTAACTAACCACCACACATAATACCGAATATGTTATGTAATAGAAATCAAATATTTCCAAAACTAATGCATCACTTTCTTAATACATAAACAAACATATTCATAATGTAACATATTACAGTGATATGCTATTAAGAAAATATTATTAAAAAGATATACGTCCTCTTTCGACGCGACAAAACACGCAAATATTAACTCACAGTTTATAGTTGCCATAGTGATAATTGCATTCTTATCAAACTTCTAGCTGAGTGTGTTCTAGCTTCGCTAAAATTAGTATCGTTGTTTACATTTTAACTACCAATCTCTCTTGAAGATTAAATGCATAAATATTTCAATGAAAGAATGTTTGAACGTAAGGACCAAAATCGGCTGTTGATTGACTATGCAATCTGTGAATTTTAATAATGTTGCCTATAATAATTTCCCACCTTCCCCATTTTTCATGTATATCCTATTTTTTCATAGTGGATCTACTAAAGTCAACTATAATTATGTACCTGACATAAAATTCAAAATCTCTCACTATATTATATATTAAAACGGTGGATTGGCAGTATCGGTAGAGGGTCGGACGCCATGCTTTGACGCATAGAGTTACGGCCCTTGCCATTCTGAGTTCAAATCCTGTCGAGGTTAACTTTGCCTTTCATCCTTACGGGGTCGATAAAATAAAGTACCAGTAATGTACTGGTTAATTGCTGGCTTTGTGCCAAAAGTAGAAACAATTATATATTAAAACGCTATTACTGAAACAATCCGGAGAGGGATTGCTGACTTTACCAGGCTGTATTTGCCCAAGATAAACAGTGTCCCCACGATACTGGATGTCAAGAGAAAATTGAAAATTACTAAAACTACAAATAAAATGTACAAAATTTCTTCGGTGTTTCAGACAGCAAAACGTTAATCCAAAAAGACAGCTAACTCCCTTCATATCAGTTATTATATTCATGTTGCTAATGACTAAGGAACTTTAAATTGCTTGGACGCAGGTATAAAAATTTGAGAATTCGTGAAATTGTCTGCACACACACACACACACACACACACACACACATATATATATATATATATATATACATATAGAGTGTTATGTTTGGGCATGACCATGTTGCCGATATTGCCGATATTGCCAACGGGTATTTATATTTTTCTTATACCTTACAGAATCCCTCCGATGAGAACTGTTCTGTTAATGATGGTCATATCAATCTATTGAAACGGTCAGACTTGAAACTGCAGTCAGGGAATTTTAGTCAGGTTTCTTAATTTTAGGTTGCTTGACTGTGAATATGAGGGAAAGATGCTTGAGAAGTGTTCTTTTTAGTGTACTTTACTGGGATCTACCCTTACATGATTTTGTATAAGATGTTCGGAAAAAGAAGTTGCCTTCGGCTGTAGCATCTACGAGCATAAGCACATCATTCATTACATTAACTCTGTCTTCTCAGCGCTTTAAGATTCCAAAGGATTGGTTGCGTATACATTTTATATGTTTTTAATGATTTGGTTAGATTTAGACATAAAATTACTGATCAGTTCACTGTTATTTTTTATACCTTCTTTCTTTCTTATCGTTATTAATATCACAGTGCTACAAAGTTAGTCTTTCTAATTACAAATACAATCTACTCAACGTGTAGCTACACACTTTCCCGTCACCCAAATTCACGTTTGGGTCAACACGAGACTATGATAAAGACACTTGTCCAAGGCGCTACACAATGTGATGAATCCGGAAGATCACGAATGCAAAGTAAACGTCTAAGCCACTCAGCTATGTCAGCGTTCGTGGTTTCATTTGTAATGGTAGAACATTATCATTATAGTCAGTTGCAAGTAACGTTTTATGAATATATACATATTCCTGTAAGCCAGGTCAACTGACATACGTAGAGAAAATTATCTTCCTCTTTCGAGACGCCTATACCTATAATCTCATTCTATCAGCCATTTAACCTATTTATAATAATACACATTTATACTATTATTTCTGGTATTAGCTGTTTTAACCCAATGAAATAAAGACAGTTTAATTGTTTCGCGGTAAGTGACGATAAAAATTTATTTTCAATATATCAAATGAATATATCCCTTGATGCTGAAAAAACAAAAGCCAAAAAAAAAAAATGATTTGTTAAATATCATTTACCCAGTATTTTCGAACCTGGATTCGCAACCTTTCGCATGGCGATCAATTTTAAACATCAAATGTCATAGGATTAGCGTTTCTTTTTCATCTTTTTTAATGCAATATTCACAAACAGATGAGAGCAAAACACAAAAACCCTCTAAGTGTTATCTAAGTTAATAATTATGAGAAAAAATATTTGAAACCTGATCTAGGATATTCAGCTAGAAACATGCAGTAAATTATTAAAATGACAGTTTTATAACATCGGTTTTCACTTTAATAAGACAGATTTTATGAGATATAAACTATTGCATTTAAAGCTAATTTGAAATGAAAATTGTCATTTTCTGATACAAAAATACGTTATCACCATTATACAGTATACACCTGTTTACGGAATCATGAAAAACATTTACCATCCTATTACAGCTTGAAAATAATTATGTGAGTAGAGAAAAAAGGCACAAGTGCTTGGATCCTCCTTTGCTTTTAAGGTGTGATTTGCGATAATTTAATAGTTATTTCTAACAGGCACAAAGACTACGTAGATGCTGCTTCATTGAAACTAAGTTGTTGTTTAGACCCAGGTCAACCTTAATAGAGTTGAAGAAAGTTTAAATGCATTTCTGTCATAATCGTCTTATAATATATAGGATTACATTACGTTCTTCCATTTTTAAGACGTTAGGGTGTGATTTGATGGAAATCTATTGTTATAAATATATTATAACGTCGATCAAACACGCAGGGACTCCCTCGTGTGGAGGGAAAAGTAAATAGCAATTATGAAATAGCTTAAAGGAGTGTTTATTTACTTAGCAATGCGCACTAAATTATAAGAAACTACAAATATCGAGATAGATGCCATAATTCACGAATCTAAAGCTACAGAAAATATATCTTTCTTACTCTAAGGAATTTACACAATTATATATTTTCTTCAGTTTATATCACTATTATCTGTACCTGGAATTCCTGTATAGGGACAAATGATAATATTAATGAGTCGTAGGAATCTGTTTGAAGTTTCCCTAAGAGACTGTACTACTTTCATTGTTCGAGAAAGAAACTTACGCCATGCACGATTTATCTTTCGGAAATCATTTAAATCATTTAAACTAAACACTAAATAGGTTACTTATAACTGCTACAAAATCTTCCCTAAGTCACACTCTAGCGTCTTATACAGGACAAGACATTGAATAATGCAGTACTAGATACATTGAAAATCAAACAAATTATGGTTGTAGTCGCAATACTTTTTATCATATGCCTACTCAGTCAGAGCTACGGTGGGACTAAATAACCAGAACGAAGTTTAAGCTACATGTTAAGGTCCAATCGAACAAAAGATGATCAAATGAGCTTTTTCAGCACGTCGCTATCCCCATCTTTTTCAGACATCTTGTATGTAGAACTGCTATACCAAATACCTCCTTCTTGTTATTACCAGGGTAAGATGTGATTTGGGAAAACTTTGATTGCAGTTCCTAACACAATAAATGACTGCGTATAGCCTCCATTGCGCATAAAATCTTAAGAATTTATATGAGTTTTGAACGGCAACCTATAGTTGTACATCTCCTTAATGCAACAAAATGAGAGTTCACTACAGCTTTCTCTCCCATTCTCTTTCACATATACTCCCCCCTCTCCCCCTCTCTCTCTCTCGCTTTATCAACCACAAGGAAAGTTGAATCCCCTCGAAAGTTATATCCCTCTCGAGTGTCAAATAATGGCTGATGATGTATTGCAAACGAGGTAAAAGTGATGCAATGATATTCAACGTTTTAAAACATTGATGAATTGCTAAAATAATAAAATACACCAGTGAAAAGGACATTGTATTGTATTACGCATGAGAATATTAATGTTCCACAATAAATTAAATGTTCCACACAGGAAGATATTAAAGGAACTTAAGCAATACATGTCAACTACGAGTAAAGAAAACTCCAAAAGAAAACTCTGAAGTGTTGTCCCCCAGAGAATATATAGAATGACTTTAACGTATAAAACATAGCTCTTCATATAATTTCAGAGAATATCGCGTAAACGAGAAACTATTCTTTAGAGGAAGCCAATGTCAACCAAAGATAGAAAATGATTTATCACAAATTGTTGCGAATAATATTTTCGTTTAAGGCATTGTACATCTATTGTACAATGGATGGAATATACTTATAATCTTTAAAAGATGATAGGCAAAAGATAAGTTAGGTTTCTACTAAACAATAAATATTCCAAGTAGTTATTATTGATTTCTGGTGGAAAATGTATAGCGAAACCTTAAAAACATCTTGACCCCAGCGAATATTAAAAAGAAGCAACGAGACTATACAGACTAGCAAACATTCACGTAGGATGTATGACTGTAATTTACCACCAGCTTAATAATTCTACATATCACATTTAATATTGACTTATAATTTAGGCACAAGGCCAGCAAATTTGGGTAAAGGGCAACGTTGAGTAAACGAACCCTATTACTTGACTTGTACCTTTTGTCAATTCCAAAAGAATAAAACGCAAACCTGACCTTAGCGGGATTTGAACTCACAATGTAAAGAACCAAAACAAATACCGCAATGGTATTCTATCCGATACTCGGTGCTAATCCACCACCCTGGTTTCTACGTTTGGCACAAGTCAGCAATTGGGGGCAAGGAAAAGTAGATTATATCCATCAAAGTTATTTACTAATACTTTATTGATCCTACAAAAACAAAGGTAATCTAGGTTAGCCCTTGCCATGTGGTTGATAAAATAATATACAAGTAACACACAGGGGTCGATTTAATTGACTTTCTCCCCACCACCCAAATTGTTGGCCTTGTAAAAAATCATTATTAGTTCTTTTTTGGTCAATAAAATAAAGCACCAGCAATTACTGGGGTCGATTTAATCGACTTTCCCCTGCCCTTCAAATTGCTGGATTTGTGCCTAAAGTAGAAACAGTTAATAGTTCTTATGTTAATGGCGGATGATTGGCAGTATCGGTTGGGCGTCGGACAAAATGCTTTGCGACTTATAGTTATGACATTTTGTTCTGAGTTCGTATTCCCTCCGAGGTTATCTTTGCCTTTCATCCTTACGGGGACGATAAAATAAAGCACCTGGAACGTAATGGGTTTCTTTAATTGACTCTTCCTTCCCCTCAAATAGCTAGCCTTGTGCCTCATGTAAAAATAGTTATTTGTTAATGTATTGTGGTGGTTGGTTAGCAGAACCGTTAAAAAATCTGACAAAGCGACATGAGACATTTCATTACGGCACGTCAAATTTTTATTTCAAATCGCACGTGGGTCCACATTGCAGCAACTAGAGAGTTTTAATTGAACCAAGTGTCTCAGTTGATACGACTTTACGATTGCGTGTGAGAGAGAGAGAAAGAGAGACAGAGAGAGAGACACAGAGAGAGAGAGAGAGAGAGAGAGAGAGAGGAGAGAGAGAGAGAGAGAGAGAGAGAGAGAGACAGGGATAGGGTGATCATTCTTAGGAATTACGTATTTAATTTTCATATTTTAATGAGGTCTTATATTATAATGGCTTGCACATTGCTTGTTCGAACTTTCAGGACTATTTATATATTATTTTAATCTTTCGGTAATATGCTTAACAGCAGTCTATTGAAAAGAAAGAAATATGTAAAATTTGATTTACCTGTCGACAATCATTGTTTCAGATCTACTAACATAATGATTCTTGTTTAAATGACTACATTTATAAAACGATTCGCCCCCATATACTTTGCTTCACGTTATTATTTCGCAGAGAAACCTATTTGTATTTTTATGTACACACAAACCCTAAAATTATACAGCTATACTTACATAGAAATATATACACAAACATACATAAGCATTCTATGTCGGTATATATATGCAATTCACATTTGTATATGTATGTGTTTGTATACATTTTATATGCTTATAGACACACAGACATACACATATATATATATGTAGGTATACTAACACCCACACACACACACACACAGATGTATACTCACACACGCATACATACACACACACATACACATGCACACACATACACACTCGCGCAAACGTACACATACATGCATATATATATATGTGTGTGTGTGTATATATATCTATATATGCGGCGTGTATATGTCTGTGAGTCACGTTAAACCTGATCTAAAATTTGGTCTGGTTGTTTCCTTACATTAATGGCCTGTAACGCATTGGTGTAACCAAAATACATTGTGTAAATTAAGTCAAAAGATTCAAGTTCAATACGATGGCTCAAAACTGATGAAGACATTAATGCAATATTTGCGCTGGTCAATGAATGATATCAATTGAAAGACAAGAGAAAAAAACCTATATAGTATAAAATGTTTTTAATCTTTAATGGCTGATTCCTTTTCGTTCAGCGAAAATATTTCTACTGTACATCGCTCTTGCTCTGATTGATCGACAAGATCCCAGACCTTATTCGCTTGCCAAGTGGCGTGGACCTCGTTAGGTCAAACCAAGGAAACAATCTTTCCATTACTGATACTATCTTCCGGTCGCGACTCCTGGCAGAAGGAGCAACGTGAAATAAAGTGTCTTGCTGAAGGACACAACGCATCACCCGGTACGAGAATTGAACTCGCAACCTCTCGAATCCAACTGTCTAACCTCTAAACTACACGTCTTCTTCTCTGTACATATGATGCCCATATCTTTGAGTTTTTATTTTGTAAACCAGGTATCGTCTTTTTTTTGACATATTTTACATTTTACTTATTCAGTTCTAA
>OZ024746.1:46792753-46797753 GCA_964016885.1 Eledone cirrhosa
GACAGGGACACAGCAGTGAAACTGTCCATCAAACCAATCGCATCCACCGCATACACCTTCTACCCTACGTACATGGGTAGAAGAACACAACAAATAAAAATCCACACCATCCTGCCGATTATGGACATATGGTGGGTTTTGACAGGTTTTCTGGACCTGGAGGATGACATGCTGGTGTCCATGGGAAAGGCATCGGGTGACGCGTTCAGTGGAACGAGCCTCGAACTTGTAGTTCAAATGAGGCCCGAAAGGATCGCCCAGATCCCTGAACGCGTCATACTGGATGATCTAACCTTCATCAACATTACCGTTGAGGGTAGACGGCCCTCGTGTTACCTCTGCGGAACCAGAGGTCACCTGAGGGCTGTCTGTCCCCAACTTAATAAGAAAACCCCAATCCTGCCTCCACCACCAACAACTGCACAACCAACACAATCACCACAACTACCACTACAAAAACAACCACCACAGCTCAAACCAAAACAAAACAATGTCCAACCCATCCCCTCCACTCAAAAAACAAAAACAATTTCCAAAACACCCGTACCGCAAACACAACCCGAAAATATACCCCTCCCCTCCAACGCGGAAGATGACCCTAGTTCGTCGTCAGACGAGGAGGAGCACTTCCACACAATCAAAAGAAAAAAAAGAAAACACACCTCAGACACACAAATGAAAAAAACCCCTCCCCAAAACATAACACTGACACCAACACAAAAGAGCTCACAACAACAGCAAACAAAAAACACCACACAAAAACAAAAACATGCATACACATACATAAATACAAGAAACAAAAAACTGTTAAACATTGTGTACAACAACAATCTAATAAAAACACAAGGGCCTAACTTCACCCAGGCAGGGGATTTCCCCCACCTCAAAATGATTAAGGCCCCACAGGACACCTATAAAACTTTAAAAAACAATTTTAAAGAGGACGTGGGTCCCCCCTGCGTCGGGCCCATTAACCGCGTCCTCCTAAAAAACGATCCCACCCCCTCCCCAAACACCCACACAACTCCAAGCTCCCCAACCACACAACACACTGATGCCCCCACACTTCCACAAACCACCACCCCACCCAACAACCCATCCCCCACCCTAATGGAAATTGTGCAGCCCGATACCCGGGACGCAGAGAGGTAAGTGCCTTTTCTCTTCACCACCAACATGGCTATGCTAAGAGTAGGCTGTTTAAATGCGCGTGGCCTGGGCTCAACTTGGAAGCAAGCAATGCTTCTAAATGACCTCAGGTCACAACGTATAGATGTGATGGTTATTTGCGAGGCCCGGATCAGCAACGTGCGACAGCTGGCCCCCACCTTTGATGACTTTGAGATGCACGCATCTCTCTGTCAGCCCGGAGGTGGGGGTGGAGTTGTCGTTCTGCTGCAAAAACATCTGGGTCTCGCAACACAGATGGTACATATGGACCCGGAGGGTCGACTAGTGGTTCTGGACCTTGGCAGTGGTAAAGGCGGAGCGTTTAGGTTGGTAGCCGCCTACGGCCCTTTCGGGTCAATGCGGCCGGACTTCTTCCATCGTCTGGAGACTTTTCTAGGGACGTCCCGCTCCTTGCTATTAGTGGGGGACTGGAATGGTATCCTAGATGCACGCTGGGACTACGTAGGGGCCTGCCCCGATAGAGAGGGGTGTAATAGCCTCAAAGGGTTAATCGGTCGATTTGACCTGGCCGATAGATATCGACTAGATTTTCCGACTGCGCCAACCTGGACTTGGGCAAATCGTAGCGGATCATCTAGGTCGTACCTAGATAGGTTCTTAGTTAGAATTAAGGATAAGGACTTTTTAAGTTGTCCAAAAATGCGCATGGTTGGCTATTCAGACCACAAATTAGTGACCTGCATGGTCAACCTTGACAGAACTCATAGACAGGGCCCCGGTTACTGGAAGCTCAACTTGTCCTTGCCGGCAAGTAGAGCCTACAGGAATCGGATTAGTACGTTAGTTAAGGAACGGTTGACTGGAGCGATCGTCAACAGCAGGTGGTGGGTATCTCTAAAGAGAGAGATTAGAGTAGTCTCGATAGAATTTAGTAAGGTTCTAGCTGCGGATAGGAATAGGAAGGAAAGGGAGCTAATAGATAGAGTAGAAGAGGCAATTAGAAGCGGCGACGTGGCCAGAGTGCTAGCGTCGAGAACGGCTTTGAGCCAGTTTTTCGACGCGAAGCACGAAGGCTGCGTTGTCCGAAGTAAAATACGTGCTCTAGGGAACGAGGGGACCAAAGCTGTTAGCTGGGCTCGCGTGACAGAGGCCAACAGTGGAACTAAATCCACCATCCGGTCTTTGCGAGACCTGGATGGACGGGCGATTCTTGAGCCTAAGCAGATGTGTGAGGCCTTTCAAAGGCACTTTGCCCGACTGTTCGGGAGGGGCGGGGAGCCGGTTGGGAACGTGGACTTCGGTCCATACCTCGCCGGCCTTCCGCGCCACTCGGACAGGGAGGCGAAGTCCTGCGAGGAACCGATTTCGGCCGCTGAGATAGAGGACGTGCTGAGCCAATGCGGCAAACGCAAATCCCCGGGTCTCGATGGTCTTCCTTACGAATTATATCTAGCTATGCTGGACTTGTTCCCCGATCTCCTCGAGGCGGTCTACTGCAACTGGCAACAGAACGGGAGAATTCCCTGTACTGTGACCAAGGGCGTAGTCACGCTAGTGAGGAAGGACGAGAACAAGGGGGACGAAATAAGTAACTTCAGGCCCATAACTCTGCTAAATACAGAGTTACAGATTTTGGCCAAGGTGCTAGCAAAGAGGTTGGCGCTTGTCGTGGGCAACCTGGTGGGAGATGCGCAGACATGCGCTATCCCGTCCAGGTCCATCCATGACAACCTCCACCTCATGCGATACATCATAGAGAGGGTTGGGAACGAACCGGGCTTTGGTGGGGCTCTGATCAACTTGGATCAATCTAAGGCGTTCGATAGGGTCGACCATGGTTACCTGGATGCGGTGCTAGCGGCGGCAGGCTTCGGACCCGTTTTCAGGGGCTGGATCACTGCTATGCACAGCAGCCGCATCTGCTCCAGGGTCAAGGTGAACGGCTACCTCTCGGAGCCGTTCAAAATCGCGCGGTCCATCCGACAAGGGTGCCCTCTCTCCTCCCTTCTGTATGTGTTGACTCTCGAGCCACTACTGCGGAAGTTGGAGTTGTTGCAGGGCATCCCTTTGGAACCGGGATTGCGGAAAGCGGTGTCGGCCTACGCCGATGACGTGACAGTAATGGTGTCGACGGCCTCCGAAATCGAGGCGGTCGGCACCTTACTGGAGGAGTACGAAAAGTTCACAGGGGCTAAGCTGAACCGGGACAAGTCGATCGGTTTGCAACTCGGCACGTGGAGGGGCAGACCGATGCCCTCCGATGGCGTCGTCGGACGCTGGACGGAGGGCCCGGTGAAGTTGCTCGGGGTCTGGTTCGGACCGGACCTCCAGGTGGAGAAAAACTGGGCGGAGGTTACGAACAGGGTGTTTGCACTGACCCAGAAGTGGGCCAGTTGCAAACTATCCCTGAAAGGTCGGGCGGAGGTGGCGAACACCTACATAGCGTCCGTCATCTACTACCGCCTGACCGTAGTGCCCTGCCCAAGGGAAACCCTCACCAAGATGGAGCGCGCGCTCTTCCAATTCCTTTGGAAGAGGCGGGCTCCTATGGTGAGGAGATCCATCTGCTGTCAACACCCTTCGAAAAGAGGGCTGGGGATGCCGTGGCTAATGATGCGTAAACACGCATTAAGGCTACGGCACCTCTACGTATTCCTCACCGGACAACCGGTGTGGGCCTCGTTTGTGAGACGAACCTTTCCCAGACTCGTCTCACTCACCGAGCTGCAATCCTGGGTCAAGCAAAGACCGAGAAAACTGGGCGCCTGGCACACTGAGTGTGCCCAGGCGCTCACCGCCCTCTGGCAGGCGGATCCGGTTATCAGTGGAGACTCCACCGCAACATTCTATAGAGGGCTGGTACGCAGCAGGTGCGACGACGCCCTCGGAGAAGCCCTAGACATGGAGGAGGACGAACTGGCCAGCCTGTTCGGTAGGACATTCAGCCCGGGACCTATGGACAACTTCCAGAAGTCCCTGGCCTGGCAGTGCTACCGAGGGGCTTTACCCGTTCGAGAAAGGCTCTACAGACACGGGCGCCCGGGTAGGGACCCCGCCAAAAAGATCTGTCCCAGATGCGTGTGCGACGAGGAAACCGTTGCACACGCATTGGTACACTGCTCGGGCGCAGCCGATCTGTGGGGCTATGTCGAAAAACTGCTGTCAAGGGTGGGACCGATCCGGTTGACCACCGAGTCTATTGTAATGATCAAGCCGCCTCCCCCCTTCAAAGATGAAGCAGAGGCGGTGTTTCTGTGCGTAATAGCCATGGCGAAAGAGGTTGTATGGTGGACGCGTCTGAAAGGACTGAGGTCAGGCACCTTTCTCTCTGGCCAACAACTGGTCCGTTTCTTCCGATATCATTTCGGAAGAAGGATCAGGATGGAGAGAGAGGTGCTGCACCCCAGCCGTTTCTATGAAAGATGGGTGACAGTGGCGAGAATGGCCCGTGTGAATGGGCCTTCACTCTACATCAGACTATAGGTGAGGAAGATGAAAGACCAAGGGAGCACCCCTTCTCTGTGCTCCCGAGGAGAAGGGTTGCACACTTTTTTCGGGGGTGTGTGCGACCCCCCAAGGCGCCTCCTCTCTATTGAGGATTTTGTTAAAAATTTTATTTTTTGTGATATCTTATTTTATTTTTATATTTTGTTATTGCCTCCTCCTTATTGAGGACGCCTTTTTGTGTAAACTCCCCCCTTTGTACTTGTCCCACTTTTGATGCCCTAGTGGCAAATAAAAGAAATCTATCTATCTATCTATCTATCTATCTATCTATCTATCTATCTATCTATCTATCTATCTATCTATCTATCTCTAAATATATATATATATATAGATATATATATAAACATAATGTTTACTTCAAC
>OZ024746.1:46806365-46823865 GCA_964016885.1 Eledone cirrhosa
GAGAGAGAGAGAGAGAGAGAGAGAGAGAGAGAGAGAGAGAGAGAGAGAGAGAGAGAGAGAGAGAGAGAGAGAGAGAGAGAGAGAGATACGCAAGGGCAAATTCATTGAGTGAGCTAGACGTTGGCCGGAGGACGTTTACTTAATAACACCGATCTTCGTTACCTTTATAATTATAATGTATGTATGTATGTATGTATGTATGTATGTATGTATATGTTCTTTTGCTTCAGTCATTAGACTGCGGCCGTGCTAGGACATGGCACGAAGTCAATGGTTTCCAAACCAATACTAATTTTTCAAGTCTGGTACTCCTTCTAACGGATCATTCTAAAAAAATTAACACAGATTCAAACGTAAAAACAAACCTGACAGACACATATTCATACACACACGCACTCAAAGACACACACACACACACACAATATCTGCTTCTGCAGTTACTGACTACCAAGTTGGAATCATAAGGTGTTGGTCAACATGAGTAGAAGACTCTTGCTCAAGGTACCATAAAGTGAGACTGAACGCAAGACCACGTGGTTGCGAAAAATCTCTGTCTACGACTATATCATAAACATATATATATATATATATATACATATATATATATATATCCTCACCATCCTCTCAGGAATAAGTGGGCAAAATCCTTGGTGCAATACTTGCTAATATTATATATATATTATAATAGAATATAAAAGAAACACGAACACAGATATATAGATATATGTGTTCAAATCGCAAAGGACCAGATTCGCTAAGGTGAAAAGAATACTAACTATAGACAATTGGGTTCGCTTGTCTCAATTTAAGAAAAAATTAAGAAAATAAATACAAACCGGAATTGTGGTAACTACCAATCACCCAGACAACTTGTTGTTGTTTCGCAAAGTTAATTGTGAATAGAAATACTAATCCAAGCTCATCAGTGGGTGATGAATTAGTTTCCTAGACACATCTATGTATGCTATATATAAAATATAAAACAGCGCACATGGCATCCTAGCGAGTCTCACAAACCCACACCACTAAAAATAGCAGCCAGGTTTACTTGACATTTGAAATAGCTCAACAAATTAACGGAGCCGAATATATTAAATGTATATATTGAGTTAGGAACTCAAAATAGTCTCTTACAATAAAATAGCTCTAAGAAAGAGATATTTCTGAGCCGTATATTATAATAGAATATAAAAGAAAAACGAACACAGATATATAGATATATGTGTTCAAATCGTAAGGGACCAGATTCGCTAAGGTGAAAAGAATACTAACTATAGACAATTGGGTTCGCTTGTCTCAATTTAAGAAAAAATCAAGAAAATAAATACAAATATATATATATATATATATGTATATTTAATACATTAACAGAGAAAGCTTTAAGCAATACTCCGACCGGCTTCCGTCTCACTCAACAAACATTAGGATATACCTGAGTATAATCCAAATTATACTTTTGGGGTGCTAACTATACGTATTTTGCGGATAGCCAGTTGTATTATTTTATGAGACATAATTAAATACACAGGGTTAGGCGACGACGACGACCAAGAAGAAGAAGAAGAAGAAGAAGGAGGAGGAGAAGAAGAAGAAGAAGAATGATTATGAAGATGATTATGGTGATGATGAAGAACAAAGAGGAGGTAGTAAAAGAGGAGGAGGAGGAGCAAATATAAAGCAAGAAAAATTTAAGTCTCCACAAATAAAAGAGAAGGATGCTTTGCTATGTTTCTACTGCCATTACATAGTACCCGGTTGGTTCTTTAGACGTGTGTAGATGTGTTTCTTTGCCTGTTTATAGTTGTACTTGTCTGTGTGAGTGAATACATGTGAGGTTTATCTGTACACATGTACAATCATGCACATGTGTGTGTGTCTCTTTGTGGTGCAAAGTTTGACAACGTTGACGTGTTAACATGCCTTTCAGCATGCATATGTTCCTAACACATATGCAAATGTTAAGCACGTGCATATATATATATACACACAGCAACGCATACATATGAGCGTATACACAGATATTAATCAATCTACATCCACACGCTCACATGTTAGTATGTTCAGTTGAGGAATTTAACCTTTATATTTTACTGGTTTCAGTAATTGGACTGGGCCCATGCTGGAACACCTCTTTTTGCTGGAGTCTTATACATATACTTTCTTTTAAGAGAAGTATGTGTGTGTGTGTGTGTGTGTGTTTATAAGCATGTGTGTATTAATATAGCAATGTTTGTCGGGTAGATGTGTGTATGTACGTAATACGTGTATATAACTATGTGTATTTGTGTGTGTGTGTTTGCGGGGAATGGCATTTGTACAAATTTATAGGTGTGTATGTGTGTATGTACATATGTATGCTCATGAGTTGGTGATCACATGCGAGTCTGTAACTACAAATTGTAGTTTTTTGTGTAGCCACGAGTCAACCAGCAAATCTAGGACGAGACCAACTGTATTTTGGGGGAATTTATGCAATAATTTATCTAATGTGCCCTTCCTTGTTAAAAAATAAGATTGGTCTGATTTGAGCAAGATTTCAGTCAGAGTGAGCTATTACGTGGAGGCTACCTTACTGGCTTGTGTGTCAACAGGTTGTGTATGTCTGTATATATATGTGTTCGTGATGTGTGTGTGTGTGTGTGTGCGTGCGCGCGTCTGTGTGTGTGTGTGTGCCAATCGAGTAATTATAAATGATTGAACACCTTTCCAATCATTCCTACCTACACATAGTCACACATGCATACACACATAATTATGCAGCAATACATACACCTTCACACATGTATACACACATAATTATGCAGCAATATATACACCTTCACACATGTATACACATAATTATGCAGCAATATATACACCTTCACACATGTATACACACATAATTATGCAGCAATCGACACACCTTCACACATTTCCAGACACGGACATTAACCCTGACTTTCGTACATATCACCCCAGACGAACTTTCTTTACGCTCTCCTTCTCTTTCTATCACACACACACACACACACACACACAAACACACACACACACACACACACACAACAATTTAGATCGTGTACTCTATGACTTTCTCTTTCACGAGAATTGTTTTTTCTCTCACACTCCAGTAGGTTTTAACACTTCTTTCACACGTTCAAATTTCTTCTCATTTCAATCACGTTTACAACAATTCCCACATTTGTTTTAATTAACTTTTAGACACACACGCACACACACTGACACACACACACACACACACAAATATATATATATATATATATATATATATATATATATATATATATATATAATTATAACATGTGGAGAAGGAACACACGAGTGGAAATATATATATATATATGTAAATAGGGAGAAAAAACGATTATTAGGAAGAAAAAAATTTTTTTTTTCCTTTATATTTTTCTCTTTTTTCTGGGTTAGAAAATGTTTAACTATGTGTGTAGTGTTATGGTATTTGTTAATTTATTTATTAATTAACAATAGCATTTATTTATTTAATAATTATCAATTGATATATATATATACATATCTCTATATAAAATGTTGTATATACTCTACTAATGTATTGAGTATCATACTTAGTGTGGTTATCGCCGTTTGAAGCCGGGACTCACACATATGAATATATATATAGAGATTTTCTTTTCAAATATATATATATAGAGAGAGAGATTTTTTTTTTTTTTCTTTGATAATGTTGGAATCCCAAATACAGAAAATAAAGATATCAACAGTCGATCGCTATAAATAATGGCTCAGAAAATCGGGTCAAGTTCAGCTAGAGACGGACAAACGTGGCAAGTAGCCGCTACGGAGAATCGAACTCAAATATCGTACGAGTGTAAGAGATATAAAGAGTACCATACTCCGTAGTAACTGCCGACACTCTTTTCTGTCTCTCAGGATATTTCAACCAATTTTCTAAGCTATTATTTATAGTGATATCCTGCGTTTGGGATTCTCACATTTTCAAATTTTACATTCACCCAGCGCTACAATAATTTATTATATATATATATGCGTGTGTGTGTATGTGTATTATGTATATATATATATATATATATATATATACATAATACACATACACACACGCATATATATATATAATAAGTTATTGTAGCGCTGGGTGAATGTAAAATTTGAAAATGTGAGAATCCCAAACGCAGGATATCACTATAAATAATAGCTTAGAAAATTGGTTGAAATATATATATATATATATATATATATATATATATATAAATATATATAAAAATATAAACTCCATTCCAGTTTGACGGCTGATGGGCGAAGATATGTTAATATGTGTTAATACCCTGTCGTATTTGTCCGCGTCACCGCTTTTGTGCCGATATTTAGGCAACGTTCAATATTTGAAAGCACGTGTGAATAAGAGTACAGTGACGATTGAAAGTTTTGAAAATAGAATTAGAAGCTTTCACCAAAGACATAACAGCGAAGTTGTTTTCTCCCATGGGTAGGACAATTAATATCCTTCAAAATAACAATAAAATATCAAGAGGAAGCAAAAGAATACTATAACCACACACAGTTTAGCAAATGGGTCAGTTATGGAGATGGGTCCCATTGAAGTATTGGAGAGGTGTGGGGAACTAGTTCGTCTTTTCAAAATAACAATAGAAACATTAGTTCCGGATTACAATTTTTTTTTTTATATTTGATACTCAGCTAATGAAATGCTATTCGAAGAAGGCTTTCTATTTACTGAGCGTTTGTCGCCCCTAGAATTGTTTCAATCAAGAAAAACGGGTTGGGTTAGAAATATTGAGAGTGTTCTGCTAAAAATAGATATTTATTTACCAGAAAATAAACAAGTTACATTGATTTGGTTTTGTTTACCAGACTAAACAGATATTAGGGGAAACAGGAAAGCAGATGACTTAGTAAAAGAAGGAGCACACAATGAAATAATAGATACATTCCTAATTTATAAAAATCAATTCATGCATCAAAAACATAATTTGTCAAGGTACTACTATGTGTTCAGTTGCAGAAGCTCTCTGTCTGAGAAAGAGAACATTTTATATGTTTTTTGGGGTTTTTTTAACAAAACATGCTCAGATAGGAAGTGCAAAATATTGTCAAGGTCTCCCATTCATTACCTGGTGACTACGAAAAGCTTCAACAATAGAAACATTTAGTTGCTTTATAGCTGGCCATATTTTCAGTTTTCATATTTTTGTCTTTTTTGTCTTTTTCGCCTTTTGTTTTCTCCCTGTCCATCTCTTGTTTTTGTTTCCCATTTATATGGGGCTTTAAACATGATATATATATATATATATATATATATATATATATATGAATAAAGTTAGTCCTTCATCAGTGATCTTCCAACCATCATTGGTATTTCATCGCTTTAAAGACCATATACCTCCGGTTGGTGCGAGAAACGGCTAAAAAAAGTCGTTGAGACACGTAAATAAAGGGGACACAAGAGTGTAAACAAACAAAGATGGTGAAGCAACGAAAAGTGAGGAAGAAGTAGTCAAGTCCCAAATTTCCATGAATATAAGTTCGGTGAAATCGTGAACGAGAGAGAATAAAGACCATCAAACCTGGTTGGAATGTGAGCAAGGAAGGAATTCCGTACAGGTCTAACGGGAGGAAGAAGGGATCTAGTCTGTGAATTCGGTGAACGTAAGTTCTGTGAAATCGTAGACGAGAATACACATATTATATATTATTTATATATATATACATATATATAAATAAATATATGTGTGTGTGTGTGTGCCCTGTTTTACCAGAAGGATTGAAGTCAACATCTACCTGCGTCTTATTAACTAAATAGCAATAGTTTCTTATTTAAACAAAAGGTCAACAATTTTGAGAGGAGGTATAAGTTGATTATACCGACCACACTGCTTGACAAATATTAGTTATTAACGACTCCGAAAAGATGAAAGGCTAGGCCGATTTAAACTGTAGTTATTCAAATAGGCCATAAGAAAATAAAAGCCCCTAAATGTTGACACGTCCCTATTGAGTTTTGGCTTCATCGTCTTTTCAACATATTCTGCAGTCTCATATATACGGCAATTTACTGTATATTTATTAAGAAGCATACACTTAACAATATATTATGCATCTCTCTTCATAACTGCCATGCTTTTATTTACAGCTGATATATTATTTTCTCCAATTGTATATAGAACTCTTTTCTTTGTTATGTTAAAGATTATATTATTTCCCCTTTAAATATGCGATGGTGACGTAAGAAATGACATTATGGTTAGGGGTTCTTCAAACATTGAAAGCAATGTCCTAAGGAACTGAAAATATCTGTTTTACTTATCTGAATGCATTCTCTTGGGGAAGACTTGCGTCAACGAAGGCCTCATTGTAACATTTTCAAATTCCTTTTCCTATAGTAATCACAGATGTATTGTCATATCAGCGATTGAAGAAATAAAACCAAATTTAGAATATTTCTGTGAATACTGCTGACAATTCTCGGTATTTTGTTGGCTTTCTGCTGAGGCTAGATTTGACTTTCATCTTTCTGAAGCTCGATAAAATGACAATATTTGTTCAGTCTTTGCGATTTGAGAACAAATAATGCTGTGGACTATTTGGTTGGTAAATTTAAACCATTACCCTGTGTAACCGCCCCAGCTAGAATTGGATGCACTTAGTTTGAATAATGTGTTGCAAGCAATTGTATCATGTTTCCAATTTGTGGATAATTAAAGGTCCTTCCCCAACTTTCGAAGGTTCTGAAAAGCATCATGGTTACTTCTCTTCACTACCGATAAAATGGTAAAAGAAAAAAAAATTCAAGTTAAATACGAAATATGTCTTCAATAATATTTCCACATTCACTTAATTGTAAACTATGAATTGGCTAAAATATGGATAACAGTTACACAAAGTCATACAGTTTCTATGCTTCTGGGAAAAGAAATTAAGAATATCTTAAAGTATCTGACGTTAGGCTTTTATCAGGTAAAGCAAAGTTAAGAAGGAGAGGAACTTGGAAGAGAAAGAAATGATGGATGCGTTTATGTGTGTACGAATGTATTTTTTAATAGAATGTCTGAAAAATAGATGAGGGTGTTTACTGCTAGAACACTTTGCTTTTGATCATATATGTCCTCGATTAGAGCTGACATGGACATAAATATCTATACCCTGATCTAAAATATGAAATTATCATTATTATTGTGTTTTGTTTTATAGTACATACACACCATAAAAACCATCTCGTGATGTTAAGCTACGCTTCTTTACGTCCAGAATTCCAGGCCTATCTGAATTCAGTATGGCGTTTTATTTCTCCGGTGTCTATAAAATACAAATCATGTCAAGAGCTGGAATGGATTTCTTGACTATACTGTCACCCCAAATTCGTTGTCTTGTGCGTCTGACAGAAATCACTGTTATTATTGTTGTTTTCTTTTAATTTTGTTGTTGTCGTTTAACCCATTTCAGCCGTGGTCGTAAGTATCCATGATTTATTTCCTTCGAAATAAGTTTATCTTATGTTTGGTTTCAACTATACAATACAAAACTATATTTTCTAATATGCCTTTCTTCTATTTAAAGGAACGATAAGTTGAAATTAGCCAAAAACCTGGTTTGTGGATACATTTGTTGCACTTTAATAACGATAATTGTTTCTACTTTTGGCACAAGGCCAGTAATTACCCAGTGCATTACTGGTACTTTATTTTATCGACCCCGTAAGGCAAAGTTAACCTCGGCGGGATTTGAACTCAGAATAGCAAGGGCCGTAACTATGCGTCAAAGCATGGCGTCCGACTCTCTACCGATACTGCCAATCCCTCCTTTAATAACGATAATATCTATTAATTCGTCTCTAGTTATTCATCTTGCTGCAATATTGTGACAGAAAAAATTGACATTTTTATTCTCCTTATAACAAGACAAGGGCGTTACGAGAATGAAAGATATCAACCGTATCATTTGACTAATCAATCATTTGACTTATATAAAGATCACACACGCGTATATGCATACATTAACATACATACAATCATCTCTCTCTATATATATATATACAGAGAGAGAGATAGATAGATAGAGAGAGAGAGAGACAGAGGAAAGAGACAGACAGAGACAGATCCATCGCTTGTAAGATATGAAAAGTATTGTCACGCAAAACTATGGAATATATGACTCAGAAATGCAGAAATACACATTTATTTGTTCATATATGTTTCCATATATATTGATAAATATATTCATACTAAGAAACTAATAGAAAGGGGGGAGTTTCTCCTCTGAAGACCTTCTGCTGTCCAGCTCTCCTGAGAGTTTCTTACACTTTACACATATAAAATCGTATATCTAGCGATATTTCGAAAAGCAGCCGGGCCCCGTCATCTTGAACCCTAAGCTGATCAATATCGAAACAATTGTAATATGCCAATAAAGTTTGTACATATGGTGCAACACTAACTTCGATTCTTCTTAATCAATTTACACTCTGCGCAATAAGGCCGCCTTAACTCTGGGATACAACCCAAACGAGACGAACTTCGTAACAGCATTGAGTGCTTCAAACGGATCGCCACCTGTAACTGTAGCTACACACCTAACACACACACACACATATATATATATATATATATATATATATATATATATATATATATATATATATATATGTGTGTGTGTGTGTGTGTGTGTGTGTGTGTGTGTGTGTGTGTGTGTGGTTGACAGCTGAGAGAAATGAGTATTAAACACCATAGTAGAATTTAATATTTAATTTATTAAGGTCCAGCGTAACAAGACCCACTATATAGCCTTATCACAGGGCCGTCAAACAAGAACAGACAATAGTTCTTTTCTAATGACCAGAGTAACAAGACTCAATATTTAGCCTTAATAAATTAAATATTAAAACTACTCTTGTATTGAATACTCATTTCTCTCAGCTGTCAACCACATACAGATACACACACAGACACACACACATATATATATATATAACAAAGGAATTGTGGTAAGGAACCAGATGGACCATAACGCACTAGAGTACTCAATACTTAGGGTAGTTGAGTGGGAAATAGGAAAAAGGTATGACCCCGACGGCAGAGCTCAAGCCGTTTCGACGGCTATTTCTGGACTAAATTATAATTTTTAGACTGGTTAGGGAATGAATGGCATTTTTAGAATGGTTAGGGAATAAAAGGCTAAAAATTCTAATTTAGTCCAGAAATAGCCGTCGAAACGGTTTGAGCTCTGCCGTCGGGGTCATAGTTTTTCATATATATATATATATATATATATACGTATGCGAGTGTGAAAGTATTAAGTATGAATGTATGTACGTATTTATGAATGTATCTCTGCTTGTAGATATGCGTGTTTATCCTGCTTTTAGTCACGTGTAACTGCATTGTCTTTTTCCTTCAGGTTTTCTTCTTTTTTCTTTCGATCTAGTCCTCTCTATCTATTTTCCCTGCCCCTCTCCCTCACCTCGCTCTCCTTGTTTAGACAGTTTCACCAATTAGATTTAGGGAATCCATAGAAAATGTCAGGATTACAATTGTTACAGGGATAACTACAATGAAAAGAATATCAATAACGATATCAACAACTGGAAAAGTTGCAATGTGATTGACAGCAACAGCGACAACAGTAGTGCAGGTAATCAAGGTGGGTTAACATTGGGTTATAATGACACTAACGTACAAATGAAAGGGTTGAGAATGATTTCTTTTACACAACCCCAGGGTGAAAAATATACAGTGGTGTGTGTTGGAGACACACACACACAAATTGAAACACAAATAATTGTTTCTACTATTAATTAGCACAAGGCCAGCAATTTAAAGTAAAGGTGAAAGTTTATTAAATCGACCCCAGTGCGTCACCATATATATATATATATATATATATATATATATATATAGAGAGAGAGAGAGAGAGAGAGAGAGAGAGAGAATTCACACGAATCAAAGCTATGTTCAAAGCTTCATTCACTTACAATTGTTTCATTCAAACCTAGGCTTGGAATCTTCGGACCATTTTTCATGATGTTATTACATTGAGCTATTTATCTTACTGGTACTAAGGTAGTAATAAATTACTGACCTTCACTGTTTAGGGTTTAAAATATACATAACTATAAAAAGTTTTAGTATATACATAACCATAAATAGTATCCTTAATATTATATATATATATATATGTATGTATGTATATATGTATGTATATATGTATATATATATAAATATGTATATATATATATATATATAATGTATAATAAACAATACAATATAATTACCTCATTACCAGAGGTTTCCCGAATAAGACGAATACAAGAAACGTCCTCATTCGTTCGTCAAACAAGGCAATTTAAAACATATACTGATATGCTTGCCCTCATGTATGTACTTACGCACACATTTTTTCACTATACACATACATTTGTACATACACACATATGTACATTTGTAGGTGTATATACAAACATTTATACACATACCTTTACTATATTTCCTCATTTTATTTTTATATATCTCTTGCATTACTTTTATTTATATATTTTTTTTGCCCGTTAAACTTTTGCCTTTCTTGAGGAGATTTTTCAAATATTTCACTATGTTTAAAATTGCCTTTTCTGACGAACGAATGAGGACGTTTCTTGCATTCGGGATACCTCTGCTAATGAGGTAATTATATTGTATTGTTTATTATACATTAAATTTAGCTCTGTAAATTACATAGAGCACTCTTCACTCCTATGACTTTTCAATTTTCAACGGAAACTTCAATACTTATATATATATGTACATATATATATATGTATATAGTATTAAGGATACTATTTATGGTTATGTATATAATAAAACCTTTTATGGTTATACGTGTATATATTTAAACTCTAAATAGTGAAAGACAGTAATTCATTACTATCTTATTACCAGTAAGATAAATAGCTCAATGTAATAACATCAGTTGTTTTACAGAGCAGTTATATAGTGTTGATAAGGAGGTCAAGTATGTGAAAAATCACTAAATAGTTGCTCCGAAGAAACCAAACCTCGGTGTGGAGGAAACAATTGTAAGCAAATAAATGATTTAAACTGAACTTTGATTCATGTAATTTCTATATATGTATATATATATATATATATATATATGTACATATATATATATGTATATATGTATATATGTACATATATATATGTATATATATATATATATATGTATATGTATATGTATATATATATATATATATATATGTATGTATATATGTATGTATATATATATAAATATATATATATAAATATATATATATATATGTACATATATATACATGTACATATATAAATATCTCTCTCTCTCTATATATATATATATATAAATATAAATATATATATGTACATATATATACATGTACATATATAAATATATATATGTACATATATATACATGTACATATATAAATATCTATCTGTCTCTCTCTCTATATATATATATAAATATATATATATCTATGTACATATATATACATATACATATATAAATATCTATCTACATATATATACATATAGATATATAAATATCTATCTATCTATCTATCTATCTATCTATCTATCTATCTATCTATCTATCTATCTCTGGGATGGACACACGCGTATAACTTGCTGAGTAAGTTCTGTTTAAATTTCTATAGAAATTCTTGTCTGATAACTTTAATTTTTGTACCATTTTGTAGAGGGACTGCCAGGTCAAACTTTGATCTGGTCAGTCTCTCAAAATATTCTACGCCTTTAGGCGAAATAGTTAAACAAAAAAAAAGTTTTTTCTTGTTGAAAAGTCAATATTTTTTTAAATGGCCGAAGCTTCTTCACCAAAATTCGAAGGAGGAAAGGGGAAGATGAACTTACAGCTTCCCCCTGCCACTGTCACAGTAGCAGAGGTCAAGAAGAAAGGTCAGCCAGAGGAAGAATTCTCTCCACCTGTTAACCGACAACTTGACGTTGCCATGGCAACAACTCAAAGAACCAGCGGCAACAGCAACAACAACAATGCGACGGACGAAAACAACACCAATAACAATAACAACAACAAGACCAATAACGGTGACAACAACAACAATGATAACAACAACACCACCAACGACAACAACAACACAAACAAACAAAATTTCTCCTTCGCCGAGACGACAAGGAAAACCCTCGACTATCTGCCAGTAGATATAACAAAAGCGAAGGAGCTACTGGCGGATGCGAAAAAATATATAGTGTACGGGGAAAATGGTTCATTCACAATCCATTCCCCCCCGGAACTAAAAAGCCAGAGACTCCTAAACACGGTCATGTTTAGGACAATCTCGAACAAAAGTAAAAAACCAGCTCAACCATCACAGAGCGAGATAGAGCTGGTTTTAAAAGACGTCATGAAGGACATCACCTTCATTCAGAAGGATAGACTCTACGGGAGTCTATCCATTCTCATGAAGGACAGGGACACAGCAGTGAAACTGTCCATCAAACCAATCACATCCACCGCATACACCTTCTACCCTACGTACATGGGTAGAAGAACACAAAAAATAAAAATCCACACCATCCTGCCGATTATGGACATATGGTGGGTTTTGACAGGTTTTCTGGACCTGGAGGATGACATGCTGGTGTCCATGGGAAAGGCATCGGGTGACGCGTTCAGTGGAACGAGCCTCGAACTTGTAGTTCAAATGAGGCCCGAAAGGATCGCCCAGATCCCTGAACGCGTCATACTGGATGATCTAACCTTCATCAACATTACCGTTGAGGGTAGACGGCCCTCGTGTTACCTCTGCGGAACCAGAGGTCACCTGAGGGCTGTCTGTCCCCAACTTAATAAGAAAACCCCAATCCTGCCTACACCACCAACAGCTGCACAACCAACACAATCACCACAACTACCACTACAAAAACAACCACCACAGCTCAAACCAAAACAAAACAATGTCCAACCCATCCCCTCCACTCAAAAAACAAAAACAATTTCCAAAACACCCGTACCGCAAACACAACCCGAAAATATACCCCTCCCCTCCAACGCGGAAGATGACCCTAGTTCGTCGTCAGACGAGGAGGAGCACTTCCACACAATCAAAAGAAAAAAAAGAAAACACACCTCAGACACACAAATGAAAAAAAACCCTCCCCAAAACATAACACT
Source organism: Eledone cirrhosa (assembly GCA_964016885.1). Classification (NCBI taxonomy): domain Eukaryota; kingdom Metazoa; phylum Mollusca; class Cephalopoda; order Octopoda; family Eledonidae; genus Eledone; species Eledone cirrhosa. The sequence continues at coordinate 46,819,536 of OZ024746.1, forward strand.
GACACCAACACAAAAGAGCTCACAACAGCAAACAAAAAACACCACACAAAAACAAAAACATGCATACACATACATAAATACAAGAAACAAAAAACTGTTAAACATTGTGTACAACAACAATCTAATAAAAACACAAGGGCCTAACTTCACCCAGGCAGGGGATTTCCCCCACCTCAAAATGATTAAGGCCCCACAGGACACCTATAAAACTTTAAAAAACAATTTTAAAGAGGACGTGGGTCCCCCCTGCGTCGGGCCCATTAACCGCGTCCTCCTAAAAAACTATCCCACCCCCTCCCCAAACACCCTCACAACTCCAAGCTCCCCAACCACACAACACACTGATGCCCCCACACTTCCACAAACCACCACCCCACCCAACAACCCATCCCCCACCCTAATGGAAATTGTGCAGCCCGATACCCGGGACGCAGAGAGGTAAGTGCCTTTTCTCTTCACCACCAACATGGCTATGCTAAGAGTAGGCTGTTTAAATGCGCGTGGCCTGGGCTCAACTTGGAAGCAAGCAATGCTTCTAAATGACCTCAGGTCACAACGTATAGATGTGATGGTTATTTGCGAGGCCCGGATCAGCAACGTGCGACAGCTGGCCCCCACCTTTGATGACTTTGAGATGCACGCATCTCTCTGTCAGCCTGGAGGTGGGGGTGGAGTTGTCGTTCTGCTGCAAAAACATCTGGGTCTCGCAACACAGATGGTACATTTGGACCCGGAGGGTCGACTAGTGGTTCTGGACCTTGGCAGTGGTAAAGGCGGAGCGTTTAGGTTGGTAGCCGCCTACGGCCCTTTCGGGTCAATGCGGCCGGACTTCTTCCATCGTCTGGAGACTTTTCTAGGGACGTCCCGCTCCTTGCTATTAGTGGGGGACTGGAATGGTATCCTAGATGCACGCTGGGACTACGTAGGGGCCTGCCCCGATAGAGAGGGGTGTAATAGCCTCAAAGGGTTAATCGGTCGATTTGACCTGGCCGATAGATATCGACTAGATTTTCCGACTGCGCCAACCTGGACTTGGGCAAATCGTAGCGGATCATCTAGGTCGTACCTAGATAGGTTCTTAGTTAGAATTAAGGATAAGGACTTTTTAAGTTGTCCAAAAATGCGCATTGTTGGCTATTCAGACCACAAATTAGTGACCTGCATGGTCAACCTTGACAGAACTCATAGACAGGGCCCCGGTTACTGGAAGCTCAACTTGTCCTTGCCGGCAAGTAGAGCCTACAGGAATCGGATTAGTACGTTAGTTAAGGAACGGTTGACTGGAGCGATCGTCAACAGCAGGTGGTGGGTATCTCTAAAGAGAGAGATTAGAGTAGTCTCGATAGAATTTAGTAAGGTTCTAGCTGCGGATGGGAATAGGAAGGAAAGGGAGCTAATAGATAGAGTAGAAGAGGCAATTAGAAGCGGCGACGTGGCCAGAGTGCTAGCGTCGAGAACGGCTTTGAGCCAGTTTTTCGACGCGAAGCACGAAGGCTGCGTTGTCCGAAGTAAAATACGTGCTCTAGGGAACGAGGGGACCAAAGCTGTTAGCTGGGCCCGCGTGACAGAGGCCAACAGTGGAACTAAATCCACCATCCGGTCTTTGCGAGACCTGGATGGACGGGCGATTCTTGAGCCTAAGCAGATGTGTGAGGCCTTTCAAAGGCACTTTGCCCGACTGTTCGGGAGGGGCGGGGAGCCGGTTGGGAACGTGGACTTCGGTCCATACCTCGACGGCCTGCCGCGCCTCTCGGACAGGGAGGCGAAGTCCTGCGAGGAGCCGATTTCGGCCGCTGAGATAGAGGACGTGCTGAGCCAATGCGGCAAACGCAAATCCCCGGGTCTCGATGGTCTTCCTTACGAATTATATCTAGCTATGCCGGACTTGTTCCCCGATCTCCTCGAGGCGGTCTACTGCAACTGGCAACAGAACGGGAGAATTCCCTGTACTGTGACCAAGGGCGTAGTCACGCTAGTGAGGAAGGACGAGAACAAGGGGGACGAAATAAGTAACTTCAGGCCCATAACACTGCTAAATACAGAGTTACAGATTTTGGCCAAGGTGCTAGCAAAGAGGTTGGCGCTTGTCGTGGGCAACCTGGTGGGAGATGCGCAGACATGCGCTATCCCGTCCAGGTCCATCCATGACAACCTCCACCTCATGCGATACATCATAGAGAGGGTTGGGAACGAACCCGGCTTTGGTGGGGCTCTGATCAACTTGGATCAATCTAAGGCGTTCGATAGGGTCGACCATGGTTACCTGGATGCGGTGCTAGCGGCGGCAGGCTTCGGACCCGTTTTCAGGGGCTGGATCACTGCTATGCACAGCAGCCGCATCTGCTCTAGGGTCAAGGTGAACGGCTACCTCTCGGAGCCGTTCAAAATCGCGCGGTCCATCCGACAAGGGTGCCCTCTCTCCTCCCTTCTGTATGTATTGACTCTCGAGCCACTACTGCGGAAGTTGGAGTTGTTGCAGGGCATCCCTTTGGAACCGGGATTGCGGAAAGCGGTGTCGGCCTACGCCGATGACGTGACAGTAATGGTGTCGACGGCCTCCGAAATCGAGGCGGTCGGCACCTTACTGGAGGAGTACGAAAAGTTCACAGGGGCTAAGCTGAACCGGGACAAGTCGATCGGTTTGCAACTCGGCACGTGGAGGGGCAGACCGATGCCCTCCGATGGCGTCGTCGGACGCTGGACGGAAGGACCGGTAAAGCTGCTCGGGGTCTGGTTTGGTCCGGACCTCCAGGTGGAGAAGAACTGGAACGAAGTGACGGCCAAGGTGTTTGCACTCACCCAGAAGTGGGCCGAGTGCAAACTATCCTTGAAAGGTCGAGCGGAGGTGGCGAACACTTTTATAGCGTCCGCCATCTACTACCGCTTGACCGTCGTGCCTTGTCCAGCCAAAACGCTCGCCAAAATGGAGCGCGCCCTCTTCCGATTCCTTTGGAAGAGGCGGGCTCCTTTGGTAAGAAGATCCATCTGCTGCCAACACCCTTCTAACGGAGGGCTGGGGATGCCGTGGTTGACGATGCGCAAACACGCGCTCAGGCTGCGGCATCTCTACGTATTCCTCACCGGACAACCGGTGTGGGCCCCGTTCGTGAGGCGAGCCTTCCCACGACTCGTCTCGCTGACCGAGCTGCAGTCCTGGGTCAAGCAGAGACCGAGGAAAATGGGCGACTGGCACATCGAATGTGCTCAGGCGCTCACAGCCCTCTGGCAGGCGGACCCGGCGATCAGTGGAGACTCCACTTCGTCATTCTATAGAGGGTTGGTCCGCAGCAAGTGCGACGACGCGCTCGGTGAAACTCTAGGCGTGGAGGAAGATGAACTGGCCAGTCTGTTCGGTAGGACCTTCCGCCCGGGACCGATGGACAACTTCCAAAAGTCCCTGGCCTGGCAGTGCTACCGAGGAGCTCTACCAGTTCGAGACAAGCTCTACAGACATGGGCGCCCGGGCAGGGACCCTGCAAAAAAGATCTGTCCGAGGTGCGTGCGAGACGAAGAAACCGTCGCGCACGCATTCATACACTGCCCGGGCGTCACTGACCTGTGGGGCTATGTGGAACGACTATTGTCGCGGGTGGGACCAATCCAGTTGACCACCGAGTCCATTGTCATGATCAAACCGCCACCCTCCTTCAAAAACGAAGGAGAGGCGGTTTTCCTTTGTGTGATAGCTATGGCGAAAGAGGTTGTATGGTGGACAAGGTTGAAAGGGCTGAGGTCAGACACCTTTCTCTCCGGCCAACAACTGATTCTTTTTTTCAAATACCACTTTGGAAGAAGAATCAGGATGGAGAGAGAGGTGCTGTACCCCAGCAAGTTTTATGAAAGGTGGGTGAAAGTGGCGAGAATGGCCCGAGTGAATGGGCCTTCTCTCTATATCAGCCTGTAGGTTGAGGAAAAGGAGGAGGAGAGGAAAGGAGTACAAGCTCTTCGTACTCCTGGAGATGAGGGTTGCACATTTTTTTCGGGGGTCTGTGTTACCCATATAAACTGTCTCCCTCTATTGGGGAAAATCGACTAACTTTTAAATTCCATCTGTGATAACATTTTACACGTTTTTATTGTATGTAAACTTCCCCCTTTGTATTTGTCCCCTTCTTTTGTGCCCCTGTGGCTAATAAAGAAATATATCTATCTATCTATCTATCTATCTATCTATCTATCTATCTATCTATCTATCTCTCTATCTCTCTCTCTCTCTCTCTCTCTCTCTCTCTCTCTCTCTCTCTCTCTCTATATATATATATATATATATATATATATATATATATATACATAGATACATACATACATACATACATACCCACACATATAT
>OZ024746.1:46828865-46831365 GCA_964016885.1 Eledone cirrhosa
GAAGGTGGATTGGGTGGACCAAAGCTATACGGACCCCCCAAAACACTGATCAGGTAAGAAAAATGGTCGCACATGCAATAGGGGCTAGTATCAAAACTACCCTAAAGGTCCACATATTTAAGTTCAATGAGAAAATCTACACCCAAAATGAGGGAGCAGCCATCGGCGTCAGCATAGCTGGTGATGTTGCCAACCTTTTCATGGTATGGTGGGAAAGGAGACTTAAAGATCTCCTTAATGAAAGCTCCATAGACCTCATCATGTACTCTCGTTATGTAGACGATATCAATATAGTTATAAGAACACCCCCACTAGAGAGCACTAACAAGTTTGATTTAGAACGTAGCACGATGGAAAGCATCCAGCAGATAGCTAATTCCATACACCAGAGTATAACTGTAACTATAGACTTCCCTTCCAAACACCCTAAGAATAGACTACCTGTATTAGACACAGAACTCTGGATTAACACTATAGACGAGAGAGCCCAAATTCTCCACTCACACTATGCTAAACCCATGGCCTCCAAATACCTGATACTCAAAAACTCAGCAATGTCCAGTAGTGCTAAGTTTAATATTCTGATCGCAGATTTGGTACGAGTGATGAAGAATGTGTCCAGCATGTGCGACCCAACAGAAATGGAAGGACACATCCAACACTTCATCAACCGCATGCAGTTCTCTGGCTACAACCAAAGAGACAGAGTCAGAGTATACGAAGGAGCCATGGAAAAGTATAAGACCCTCATAGAACTGGACATGAAAGGAATTTGCCCACTATACAGGAGCAAATCATGGAATAGCTTAGATAGGGCTAGACATAAGATAGGGAAGGCCACATCATGGTACGACAACCAGAGATATCAGAGTGTCATGTTTGTGGACGCCACCCCTGGAGGGAAAATAGCTAACCAGTGTAGAAAGGCCCTGAGAAAGACCCACTTAAAAATAAAGGTGGTAGAAAAGCCAGGAACCACCATAAAATCCCTGATCAGCAAAACCTACCCTTTTAAGAAAACCCACTGTACCAATAGGAAATGTATCATATGTAAGGTGAACCCCCGGATAAACTGTAAAACTAGAAACGTAGTCTATAGCATAAGATGTACAGAGGGTACTTGCAGAAACACGACAACAACATACATAGGTGAGACAGCTCGTAGCATAGGTGAAAGGATAGACCAACACTGGGGGGAACTAAAAGGACGAAAAAACGGGTCAGTACTATACGAACATGCTAGACAACAACATGACGGTAACATAGACAACATAGAAATTAGAATAATATCTAAACATAGGAATGACCCAGCAGATAGGCAAATCAGAGAGGCCAGTGAAATAGAAATTAGAAGACCAAAGCTAAACAGAAAGAATGAGTGGAACAACAACAACACCCAAACAAACAACACTGACCTAAGAGAAGTATAAATAAATAAGTAAATTAAATTAAATAAAATAAGATAAATAAATACATACACAAGCACATAAACACACACTAGTCACCCAGCAGACACAACACTATACACACTAGTCACACATCACACATAACACTATACACACACGCAAACGCATGCGCAAAGAAGACAAAATAAAATAAGATAAACAAACAAGCAAATAAATAAATAAATATATAGACAGACTGAACAAAAAAAAATGGCGTAGACATACAACACAACAGGAGGAACAATGAATATAACACCACTGACGATGTTGCAGATGTGCAACGAAAGATTTATGTAAATTATGTAAACTATATATATATGTGTTTGTCTATATTGTATCTGTATTATTTTTGACCGCCGGTCAGTCAATGGCAACATTGAGGACCGAGTAAGTTAGATCGCAGATATATATATATAAAAGACAGCGAGAAGCGAAAACCAACCAAACAGTGAGTGTGTTCTGTTATTAATTCTGGCAATATTACGCAAATATGACCCTCCCCAAATATAACAATATATATATAGATATATATAGATATATATATATAGATATATATATATATATATATATATATATATATATATAGAGATATATATATAGATATATATATATATATATATATATAGATATATATATATAGATATATATATGTATATATAGATATATACATAGATATATAGATATATACATAGATATATATAGATATATATATAGATATATATAGATATATATATAGATATATAGATATATATATATATATAGATATATATATATATATATATATATATATATATATATATGTAGGAGGTGAGTTTTATTGTAGTACAATAAAGCAATGCAGATATCGGATAAGAAGCACTCTACAGTTTGTGGGACTGGAGTATGCATAATATAAGATCAAAAGATGGTTAAAGGAGTTCAATATATTTTATTATGCGCATTTCAAAAACAAACATCATCAAACAATAATATTTGTGTTTTCATCAGATAAAACAGGAGAACATGATATGAAGGCTAAAAAAACACTTGTTGATAGTGCAGTTTTAAATCAACAT
>OZ024746.1:46838865-46886365 GCA_964016885.1 Eledone cirrhosa
CTAGACATAACAGCCAAAGGTCTCTCAAATCACGCCCTGCCGTCAGAATAAAAAAAAACAGGAAAATCAACGTAGAAAAATGAAGATATTGTCTAAAACAATGAAAGCATTGATATGGCTGCAGTGCCTGCCATCGCAGTTACTGGCGATCAGGTCTGACTTGCGACCGAATAACAAATATTACCACAATAACAGCAGCAACAATAACAGCAGCAACAGAAGTAGCTGCAGCAACAGATACAACAGTACAAAGAACAGCAACAACACAAACATCACCTGTAATAATAGCAGCACCTGCAGCACCACAACCAGAAAGATCTAAAATAACAGTAATTACTATGTCAGTAGCAACAAAGTATGACAGAAATAGCAGCAGCAGCAGTAACAGCCACACGAGCTACAACGAGAGCAACAGCAACATCAACAAAAGTAATAGCAGCAACAAAAACCGCTACAGCAACTCAGCAGCAGCAACAACCTCAGCAACAATAACCTCAGCAGCAATAATCCAGCAGCAACAATCCAGCAGCAACAAGAACCGCAACAGCAACAACATCAACAACAAGAACCGCAACAACAACAACCTCAACAGCAATAACCTCAGCAGCAGCAACCTCAGCAGTAACAACAACCTCAGCAGCAAGAAGAAACACTCAGCAACAACATCAACAACAAGAACCGCAGCAACAACAACCTCAACAACAACAACCTCAGCAGCAGCAAGAAGTGCAGCAACAAGAACTGCAGCAACAACAACCGCAGCAACAACAACCGCAGCAACAACAACCGCAGCAACAACAACCTCAACAGCAACAACCTCAACAGCAACAACCTCAACAGCAACAACTGCAGCAGCAATAACCTCAACAACTGCAGCAGCAACAACAGATACAACAGAAGAAGCAACAACCGCAAATATAGCAGTAGTAGTAGAAATTAAAATATCAGCAATTTTACGATCTGCAGCAACAGCAATAGCAGCAGCAACAGTAATAGGAGGAACAGAAATTGCGACATCAGCAGCCACAATAAACAAATCAACATATGCAACAGTTACAATACCAACAACAACAATAAAACAATTTCTATGTGGTCACTCAAACCGTACATCTAAAACTAAATGTGATGGTCATGTTTGGAATACATTTAAATATGAGTCTCTTCGATCAAGATCGAGTAGAGGCTAAGCAATAACATCAACAAAACAACAATACTAATAACTGTTGCCGCATTTTCACAGTTGTTCTTCAAGGAGAATTTATGCACTAACTTCAACATTTATTTATGAATGTAGATCATGTCAAATATATGATATATAATTGTTTCTACTTTTGGCACAAGGGCAGCAATTACCCAGTGAATTACTGGTACTTTATTTTATCGACCCCATAAGGATGAAAGGCAAAGTTAACCTCGGCGGGATTTGAACTCAGAATGGAAAGGGCCGTAACTCTTTGCGTCAAAGCATGGGGTCCGACCCTCTAGCGATACTGCCAATCCTATAATGTAGCCGCATATACTCATGCATCCACCACGTCCTTACCCACGAAAATGCTTCTTGTACTTACGAAACCTGAATTCAGAATGTGATACATTGTAAATATATGCAAAAAGAGGTGCGAATTATATATATATATATATATATATATATATATATATATATATGTGTGTGTGTGTGTGTGTGTGTGTGTGTGTGTGTGTGTGTGTGTGTGTGTGTGTGTGTGTGTGTGTGTGTGTGTGTGTATAAAAATACACTCATACCCACTGACATAGTTTTCTGTAAATAGAAGGCTATGTAGAAGCACATACACACAAGCACACATACCAGACAACATGATCACATACACATATAACATATATATATATATATATATATAAACGAAACTTCATCGTTTTTCTTCGCATATATATATATATATATGTATATATATATATATATATATATATATATATATATATATATTCATCGTTTATCTTCGCATATATACATATATATAATATATACATATATATATGTGTATATATATATATATATATATATATATATATATATATATATATATATATATATGTTATATGTGTATGTGATCATGTTGTCTGGTATGTGTGCTTGTGTGTATGTGCTTCAACATAGCCTTCTATTTACAGAAAACTATATATATATATATATATTAATATAGATGAGATTCTACAGGACTAGAACTGTTTTATTCTTTAGAAATCATCAGGAATCTCATCTATATTAAAACTTTTATACTCAGCTATGTATTGCGTACCTTACTTACTGTGGTTACCTCCGATTCAACCCGGAATAACGTACGTATATATATATATATATATATATATATATATATATATACATATATATATATATATATACGAAGAAAAACGATGGAGTTTCGTTTATATATATATGTTATATATGTCTGTGTGCTTGTGTTTCTACATAGCCTTATATTTGCAGAAAACCATTTGAGTATGAAATGCAAATAATTATAAAGACACATGACCATCATATTATAGAGGAAAGACGAGATAGAGAGAGAAAGAGAGAGAGGAAGAGAGAGGGAGAGAGAGAGAAAAAGAGAGAGAAGGAGAAAGATAGAGAAAGGGGGAGAGGAATGAGAGAAAGAAAATTAGAAAAATATCAAGTGAGAAAATAAGTAAGCATACACAGATAATGGAAAAGAGAAATAGAGAGATTGGATGATAATAATAGTGTGTGAGTGGACATTGAGATATAGAGAAAGAAAAAGATGCATAAGTGATCACATTTTCAAGACATTAACATTGCACTCTGCAGAAATATCAGCAAATTTGCATAAGTTAGTGTGCTGCGAGGGAGATGATATAACTGACATTATAACAAAGTCGTTTTGTCAGGAACACCACCGTTAGTTTCCCCGGTCTCTTGTTTTTATTATTCCTAGCAATGTTTTGTAACCTTTTCATAACACAAAGAACTCTTGCATCGGGCTCACTGGGAGAGTTTATTCATTTGCTTGACTTGCTAGTAATAGCAGCTAAATTCTTTCATATCACAGCCTTCTGCCTTAAACAAATAAAGACAAGTGCACAATAATATAGTTCTACATATACAAATAACTGAGAGAGTCACGGCTGAAATACCTTTTCTATTAAAGAAAACTCGCATTACCAAAATGATATCTCTCACTCGCACAAAACCGTAAATTTGTAAGGATGGACATGATTAGTTGAATCTAATGAAACTCAAAATAGACACCAGGGAGAAGTCAGATGGTAAATATGCATAAAGTAAAACAGTGAGGGATTTTCTCCACTGACGCTCTACTTATCCAGAAAAGAAAGAAAAAAAAACAGGAAACAATGTTGATTTCTAATATTGATACTTGGTCAAACATTTGTCGGGTGAGGAGACTTATTTCAGTGGGTCAGCCTAAATTTTATGTGAGTTTCTTCTGCACCGGGAAGTGTTCCTTTAAGTTTTGAGGTGTGTGTAAATTTCGTTTTATAAACTACATTTATTCTGCTTGGTTGCGGATATTGTTTTGTTATTATGTGTACTATTTACTGTTTCTTCTGGTTTATATTTTATAATGTACTAGATATTTTATATTATAGATCGTGTTCGTTTGAATGTTAAAATCAAACTTAGCTAGTAAAATTCGGGTTCAGTATATGGTGTGTCATGGCTAAAAATTGCAATATATGTAAAACGTTCCGTTATTCTTACTATATCGCAGACATACTTTCGTAATATACTTTTTCTAATAATGGCACGATATGGTACATTTGCAGAGCATTGTATAGTCGATTATAATGACCCCAGTATTTATCTATTATTATATTCTAACAACTCAGAAAAGACAAACAGCAACTGTGAGCTTGACAGAATTTGAGCTCATTATCTAAAGGCCTCTAACTAAATACGTCACGTTGTCTTATCCAATGTTCTAATGATTCTGTCAATAAGGTCATAGTGACCTTTTAGCTAACAGAATCTATCAACCTCTAATTTCTTTGCCTATCATTATTTTTGGGTTGGAAATATAACATAGCCATCATGTAATGTAGTCGATTTAATCGATGAAACCTCAATTTCAATGTTATTAGAAAGATTGTAATTGGCAAAATCGTTAGCGCATCCTATAAAATGCCTTGTGATCTTTATTCCAGCCTTTTACATTCTGAGTTCAAATCCCGTTGTAGTCAACTTTGATATTTTTATTTCTACGGTCGATCGACAGAATCCAATAAATTCTTCCTGTAAATTGCTGGTTTTATATCTAAGTTACTTTAATTTTTAAACCCCGATAATCTGATTTTATTGATCGAAAGTGTAGCAAAATATAAGGACTTAAATACTTCTAGTGTCTCTCTTTATTAAGGTAGGCATAGTTATATTCTTTTTGTGGTGTACAACAATGGAGTTAGTTTGTTTTTCGCAAATGTTGACCGATGTAATGTTGAAAGGAATCGAAGTGGTGGGAGGCAGTTACAACAGCTGTAGTGAAACAAACGCTAAGCATGTCGGTTGCTCGGAAAATATTTGTTTTGAATGAGCAAACAAGGCAAATGTTTTCAGTGACAGATTCCCATAAAACCCGTTGACCAACGCAACCATCACAACATCCAGCACTGTTCACATAATATAAATAGTTCAGAAGTAAAGAAGGCTTTACAGCAACAACAATCCCACCACAGCAAAAAAAGAAAATGAGGATTAAGAAAAGTAACAAAAAAAAACAAAAAAACATTAACAACTTGTTTAGCAATAATGATAACAACAAAAAATAGGGAACCAAGAGTAAAAACAGAAAGTGTTACATCATCACCATCGCATAAGTAAACATTAACTCCCATGATCATTTCAAGTCAGATTGTAGAATAGCTTCTTTCGTAGATGGAACAAAACAAACAGAACGCTTAATATTAAAGAAGTAATCATTACGAGGGGATAGGAAGCTAGTGAGAAATGAAGGCAGAAAGATGTTCATATACGTGCCGCTAGATGTGATACACGGGACATACTAATGCATAGATGCACGGGACATACTAATTCTTTTTTATAAAGACGTGGCATGGAGAAAGGCTAACTCGTGTACAAGAGGAAAAATGTCTGAAGACATTTTTTTCAATCGATGCAGACATAATGAAACAGTAGCTGTAAGGTTTGCCTCTATAAGACCCTGTCTCAGCTGTAGAAAGATCAACATGAAATGTATCAATGAAGATTACTAACTACACAAGTATGCACAACAAACGAGGTGGGTTTTGACGAATTCATGTACAAACATCACAACATAGACACTTATACAAACACTTAGATATATAGAACTGAAAATAAATTTTCCCTGAGATACATGCCTCTTTCGCAAGCCGTTCTAGAAGAAATCCTACTCTCTCTCTCTCTCTCAAACACACACACATACATATATGTATATATGTATATAATTATATCTGTATATACACGGAGTGTATATCCTAATATGTATAAGAAGATTCACATTTTTAATATGCACACATGTAACGATGCCACAAAATACGAATTTCCCTTTAAATTGAAAAAATGATAAACACCATTAATCAATTTTCTGACTTAGCTTTGTCCTAGTCTGCAGGCACGTATATCATTTAAACTACTCCGAGGAAACGCGTATTTGACGGGCTTATATGCTTATTTGCTCTGAAATGGACGTACTAATTTACATATACATACATATTAGTATGATGGGCCGTTTTTACTTATGAAAACATATGTGCTTGTACTCGTGTTTTGTAATGAATTTACTAATATATCAGACCTGCCAACCTATAAAAACCCAAACAGGGAATACCATCAAAACATGTGCCCTAAAATGGAGAGAAATGAGGCAAAATGGGGAGTTTACATAATGAAAGCTATACCCATTTTCACAAGAGAAGACATCTCTCACCCACCCTAAAGTGGCTGGGAGATCTCCCCGTCGGACGGGGAGAGTTGACTGGTTTGATATATATATATGCGTAGGAAAAGGGAAAACTACGTTTTTGACAAGCATATTTTGTCTTCCAATTTATCTAATTTATTACAACAAGGGTTACCCCCCTTCAAAAAGGTTGACCCCCCCCCCCTCCAACTTAATTAAGCAAAAATGGGATAATAATTAGTAATTGGCAGAGTAATGACTGAAACAGCGACGAGATTTTAACTCAAATCAATTTTCGAATAAAGCAGTACTTTTTAATCGATTCTCTGCTAATCCTTATTCCCGCAGCGTGCTGTGTAGCGAATTACTTATGATTAAAAGTCAAAATGTCATTCGTGACGGGAAAACGATACGAACTTGCAACAACATTTTTAATTGTGTGGTTTATGTACTTCAATGCTTAAGTACGATACTTATATATGTCGAAATAAAATGTTATGCACGCACAAGCAGAGATTATATGCTTTCCAGTAATTTTTGTTGAGAACATCCAGATTATTTATCGTCTCTATTCCTTGTTTAGTACAGGATATGTGATTTTTTGGTGACTCGGTTGTTATTTATTGTAATTCATTGTCTTCGTAGTTTCTTTACTTTCATATACAGCGTTTTTGCATTTACATCTCGACGAGGTCATCGTTGTTGGCGAAATCGACTTTGCATATCAGACCCACGATATTCTTCTTTTCTTACGCTGCGCAGTGTACTTTACATGTGTGTAAATTTACACGGAAACGCATGTAGAGGTTCAAGTGTCCGGAAGCCGTTTTGAGGGCTGATAGAATACAAAAAGCTGAATTAGATGCAAAAATTGTTGGAGCTGATGTAACAAGGTGATAGATGAAGTGATAGATGGTAATGCCAAGCTCACTATTTTTAATTCAGCTTTTATGTTTACTTATTGGGTAATGACCCAAAAAACACGATCGTGAATAAGAGTGACTATTTGGAGTAATGCTACTCAATTGGGAGCGTAGCCGGGAGTTCAGAGAGGCGCTCGAGTCAGAGCTACTACTTCCCCAAGTAGAGCGATCACAGTTCCGTCTATCAAGTTGGTTTGATAAAATAACTACGATGAATACATTATGTTCATTCAATCGACTATACTCACTTCGGCTCAAAATATTTGCTTTGTACCTTATCAAGATATTTCTTTATTGCAGTTGAAGAATATCTAGTTTCTTGCCAAAGGAATAATTACCGTTCTAAATCTTCCTATGTCATTCACTGCCATGATTTCCAGCCAGATCTGTGTTTTTTTTTTTTTTACTTCTTAAACTGTATATATTGTAGATTCTGATTGGTATTTCGATCGAGTTTATTCTCTGTCACATATCCAAATACCTGTAACCGGATATCGTTACATTCAGCTAATGATATATAGTTTATAGTATACCATTTTGTTTTTCATTTACAGATTTACAGATAAAAAGAATGTTGTTCTAACAAGAACACTAAATGAAACGCTCCTCTTCAGATGCCAAATATACATACACACCCACCTATCACACGCACCTCTACAAATATATATATATATATATATATATATATATATATATATATATATATATATGCATATATATACATATATACATTTGTGTGTTTGAACGAATATATACGTAGGCATATATGTGAGAGTGTATGAGTGCGTGAGAGTGTGTGTGTGTCTGCGTATCTATGTGAATATAAAATGGAGGCGAAAACATATGTGGGGGAGCATTCTGAATGCGGTTATCAAAGTGTGAACCTTTCAGTTATGGAGCAGACTCAGAAGTCAGAAGAAGCTATATTTGAAGTTTAATGGAGTTAGCAAATGAAACCTTGAAACAACTGTGACGAAGGAGCCGAACGTTGTTAAGATTCAGATACCAGTTTTGCTAGGCACACACATTCGGTTTCTTCCATTGAACTGCATAACACAAATGTCGGATCACTTCTTGTTAGCACTCCTTTGTAACTGTTTGTATTTGCGATGCGTAATCGGAGTGCAGAACCCCTCGGTAATCGAAGAAAACAGACTCACCTTGACTTTAGTCCGGTTGTGTCGTGATTCCTGGGCTTTGGCAATGTTGGATGCTTCAACAGTGATGACTGAAAATTGCTGGTTTTTAGGTTACATACGTACATCTACGATTCCTCAGCAATTATCACGGTATTCACAAACTCGGGTTCCTTATTGGCTGTGTCAGCCGGAATTAAAAGGAAAATAATAATTGGTACAGCACCTCACATACTTGCTGCCTAACAATAATGACTGATACATCTCCTCAGCAGATTTTCGTCACCACAATATCATTACTCACATCAGTACAGGAAAATAATTATGTCGGACATTATATATATATATACGTATATATATATTATATATATATATATATATATATATATATATATATAATGTAGAACATGTTTGGTAGAAGTAGTTCCACAACTGTTAATTCAACCGAGCTGAGGATTCGAATAAGGTGAAACTTTTGTTCTCAGTATGGTAAATTAACTGTTGTGGAACTACTTATATATATATATATATATATATATATATATATATATATATTTATATTTATATATGTTTGATACAACTATAAATATGGAGGGTAGTACTAAGTACTAGCCGGTTACCGTTATGACAAAAGGCTCAATGCAAATTTTCAAGTGTTTTACAGAGCTGAGATACAAAGTGTTAAAACGATCAAATTTTAGTTTAGAACATTTATTTGCTGATAATTGTTTCTTCCAGAGGGAAGTCTGAAATATATACGTGTGTGTGTGTGATTAAATATTGGCGTTGGCATTGTCCCGTAATTACTGGAGGAGTCATAGGGGCATATCTAGGGCATTTTAAAATTTGGTGGAGCCCACTCCTCCCCAGGTCTGAATATAACACATTTCTTCGAGAGAAGAATACAGTGAGAGAATGGAAGTGAGAAATTGATATAGAGTAAGAATCGGTCCCATTATTTGTTTGGTACTTTTTTCATCAAACTGGAATGGATGAAAGGCAAAGTTGACCTCGGCGGTATTTGGACTCGGAGAGCAAAGAGCCGAACCGAATACCGCCAGGCATTCTCATCGCGTCATATATATATATATATATATATATATATATATATATATATATATATATATATCGTCTATTTGTATGTTTTTGTCTGTGCTATGTATGTATATTTATATGTATCGCATTAATCCTTTAATGAATATAAATGTACTCAGTCTTCACATTTTAATCCGATTTTCCATTTCGTTAAGTGGAAAAATTATTCGTTAAGTTCGCAAAATTTCGTTAAGTTCGCAAAATTATTACACGCAACCTTTCCCTAAGCAGTGTATATTTGTTTGCTGGCTGATGAAACAAATCGAAACACTGACATGTTATTTTACTCAGGACATAATGTAATGTGATGTTCGTCGGCTGAACTATATGAGAGAACCCTCTACTTGGTTGGTGCAGTTGCTATAAATAACAGCCTTTTTTCTTAAATCAAACCTTTCCGAGAAAACACCACATGATTTATTCGTAGATAAATAAAATGTAATGATCAAAGCTGGAATGTTTCGACTTTATGTCTGATTCATCAGGGTTGACCTACACTAACAGAAAAGGAATTTAAAAATCTTGAACTGTGAATAGTATATTTCATTTAATTGTAAGAAGCTGACAGTCCAAATCTTCAAATTTGTATAGAGTTTTACGTTTTACCAGAAAAATGAATTCCATTCAGCATTACAGTCTATGTATGTAATATGCTGCACCTAGATTTGGCTATTGAATAGTTTCCTATCTTGGCCACGAACACAATACTAAATATGAATCACATCTTCCAGCTTGTTTACCAAGTCATTAATCTATTTTCATTTTATGTCATTATTTACTAAGCATTTAACTAAATAAACACTTATTAAATGAAATAATACAGAAATAATAAGCTAGTCACAGGAATCAAGAACTTTGCACTTACAGCTGATATCTTAACTTCAACAAGTTTCATTCTTTCTTCTCCATAAAACACTTCTATTAAGAGTTGAGACGCCAAAGGTGAAATGACATGAACTTAATGATGGAATCAATGTGGTTCCACAAGTACGAATGTAAATGTTTCCACTTGGGCTCGATAAATCTAAAGTACGATTACTTTCTTGGAGATAATTTGATAACATCCTGAATAGAGAAACGTGTTTGTTGTATTAATATATTCAGCTTTATATTTTATATCGACCCAAAAAGGCAAACACACAGGCACGCACACACGCACACCCACATACACACACACATACACACACTCACACACACACATATATATGTGTATTTACATATATATATATATATATATATATATGTGTGTGTAAGTATATAACATGTATATATATGTGTGTGTGTGTGTGAGAGAGAGAGAATGTGTGTATGTAAATGTGCATGGTCTAACTAGTGGTTTGGAGTGTTGGACTTACGATTATAATGTAGTGGTTTCGATTCCTGGACAGAGTTTTGTGTTGTGTATCGACATACAGCGTTTCTATGGCACATTTTAGAGCCGGCATGCTGTTTCTAAGCTTCAATGAAGACATATACTGTTTTAAAAGACCACCACCGATATTCGTATGAAAGGATTTTCTATTAACTTTAATATAGTGTCTAATAGGTTGGGAAGAGATACAGCTTTTGAATAATATATTACATAGTTTATTTGTGCAAATATCATATAGCTAATATTTGCATATTAAATCAGGTCACAGGATTAAGTGAGCGTGAAAACAGTTTTATTTCATTTGAAGTTATATTATTTAATGTAATGTTTTATCTTTCATTTGTTTAAATACTTTAATTCATAAGGTAATTTCAAATATCAGTGGAAGGCAAAGTATCTTAGAGTAAACCAACCGTGGAAACAAAATATTTTTTGAAATGTGTGAGAAACCTATAAATATAAAAACTGACAAAAGATGCGATTATGTTGATTGGAGTTCCTCATAGAAACAACAACCCAACCAGGAACTGGGCATATCAGAGTATTTACAAAGTTAAACACCTCAACAATATGTGTGCTAGTCTCTACCACACTAATTCGGACTTCCTGAAGAGGTCACAGCCAAAGATGGCTGTCACCGAAATATATATAGCAGTAATAAACGAAGCGAAATTTTAAATATTTGACTTATTTATTTTTATTTATTTTACATTACTCCGGAGTAACCAAAGCAAACTGCGCACTTCGGTAAATAACCAACATATACTCAAAATTTATATATATATATATATATATATACAAAAAATGTTTACACACTTTTATTAGAATGGTGTTGAAGTGTGTATACATTTTGTGGGGACACTCTGTATATATATATATATATATATATATATATGAAAAGAGTCAGGACCCCCGACGACTGAGCTCCGGCCGTTTCGACAGCTAGATCTGAACGGATCTTTGTTATATATATATATATATATTCGGGGCAATAGAATTGAATCCAACCACCAACAACATAGCTGGATGACCGATAATCACACCAAACCGGAGTACTGTGATCCTTGTGATTTCGAGATATACAACCACTGACACTGTTACGAAGACCAGAAAACCATACTCCATAATATTGAACCAAGTGATTGATTTGTGCAACCAAAATAACACCACACACATATTGAACTAGGAATATTGGATCCTCCGTCAATGTCCGGGTGAGCAAAAATAGATTTCTATCTGCATTGGAATTTACGAACTTGTGCATCTGCTGTGGTATCAAAAACAAACGCGCATGACCGCACAGATAAACAATGGACTATGCCACGTGGCTTGAACCTGTAAGTGAATTGAAGGTTCTGTAACTCTGATACACAGATTATTTATTATTAAGATGTATAAACTTGACATAACTATAATCATCTTATATTCTCTCAACTAATCACATTTGATCATACTTCTCTATCCCGTTTTCTCCCCCCATAATTATAATATTTTTATTTTTATTTGAAAAAATCGGTTTTTTTACATTGTGTTTTCCCCTCCAAGTACTCGCTTATATTTCTTTATATATTCTCTATATATTTTTTTACATATATATTTTTTATCTTTATTATTTCCACTTTTATCCTCCTTTATATTTTACCTTATTCTTACTTTTATACCTTATTATAGTGTAATCTTCCCCATGCCTTATTATACATTATTGGTGGATTGGCAGTATCGGTGCAGGGTGTTCGACGCCATGCTTTCCAGCATAGTTACGTCCCTTTACGATCTGAGTTCAAATCCCGCCGAGGTTGACTTTGCCTTTCATCCTTACGGGGTCGATAAAATAAAGTACCAGTAATGAACTGGGTAATTGCTGGCCTTGTGCCTAAAGTAGAAACAATTAATTATAGATTATTATTATTACTCTTTTTCCATTTCTAATTACCTCATGTACTTTCTCCTCCGTTATATATATATATTGTATGCCCTTTGTGTTTGTGTAGCCTCTGCACACCCTCTGCACCATACTATCGACGCCACCCCATCTATGGTTCAGCTAACCACTCGACTCCCGGGAATGAATATGACCGCAGCTAGTAAACAAGGACCCACACCCCACCCTCCCGCACCAAAATTAGACTTATCGTCCCCTACTTTTGCTCTTTACTCTCTTTACTCTTTGTTCTTGAATGTTTGGTTGGTAGAGTCCATAACACCAATCAAACCCCTTTTATAGCTCTGACGAATCCTACGGTTACGTAAGGAAAAAACATTGTAAGCCAATAAAAATCTTTTGATGTTGTAGACGCTCTTGTGTTCTTTATCATATATATATATGTGTGTGTGCGTGTGTGTGTGTGTGTGTGTGTGTGTGTGTGTGTGTGTGTGTGTATGTGTGTAAGTGTGTGTGAGAGTGATTATGAATGTACATAAATAAACATAAATTTAATTAACTGTTTTCATTATTTTGCCAGAAAGTCATACATAGCCCAGCCTATTAATTAACGAAAAGAAATGCTGAAAACTATCCAGACATCGTTATTTGATATTTACATTTCCTTTAGATATACAATCTATCCGTACGATTGAAAATTTAAAAATGGAAAGACACAATAAACAATATTGTATGAAGATCTCGCTTCCCAACATTAATATTGTCACGGAAAACATTTATAATCTTGTATTTTATTGGCAAAAGGTTACTGATTGTTCTGCCTGTTGGCATTTCACAATCAACGGACAAGTGTTTTATTTTCTGTTCTTAGAATTTCTTTATATTAATCATTGTTGTTTTAAACTTCACGGGCAACCAACTGTGGGGGTTTAATGTGTGTGTATATATATATATATATATATATATATATTGTTATACTTGGGGAGGGTCATATTTGCGTAACATTGCCAGAATTAATAACAGAACACACTCATTGTTTGGTTGGTTTTCGCTAAACTATATATATATATATATATATATATATACATACATATATATATATTAAGATAAGCAGAACAAGTAAAATTCAATCAATTTTTCAAAATACATTAAAAAATATAATATAAATATTTACCTCTTCTAGTGGCCCTTACTGATCAGTTTCGCTTTGTAAAACCTCATAAATCCGATGGATTTATGATGGAAAACCAAAGCTCATCAGAGAAGCATTTTCCCTTCCTAGGGCTAAACGTCCCAGGAACGACAAAATATACAACCTCCTGCCAGCTAATAAAGGTCTGAAAGGTCAAAAAATTGACCCGTATGTAAACTGGACCGAAGTAAAAGCGAGAAAATCAAAGACTTGCTGTCTGCAATTACTACTAAAAAAATAGCAGCCAAGTAGAGCAACAGGGTTATTCTCAACGGACGGAGAAAAAGGTAGAAGTTAATATGTCCAGGGATACTAAGTACCCCTAGAAATACATAGGTTGTCTATGATTCAAGGTTGTTCAATGGTGTTAATTTGATACACCAGAACTTTAATATTAAGATAAGCAGAACAAGTAAAATTCAATCAATTTTTCAAAATACATTAAAAAAACATTAAAAAATATAATATAAATATTTACCTCTTCTAGTGACCCTAGGTAAATATTTATATTATATTTTTTAATGTATTTTGAAAAATTGATTGAATTTTACTTGTTCTGCTTATCTTAATATTAAAGTTCTGGTGTATCAAATTAACACCATTGAACAACCTTGAATCATAGACAACCTATGTATTTCTAGGGGTACCTAGTATCCCTGGACATATTAACTTCTACATATATATATATATATATGAATATATATGTATATATAGATATATATACATACATATATATATATATATATATATATATATATATATATATATATATATATAAATATATATATATATATATATATATATATATAGGTTGTAATATAATGAAACGAAATTTCATTTCTCACTCTTAGTACGGCACTTACTTAAATGTAAGTATGTATGTATACGTACATACATATATGTATACGTACATACATATATATACATACAGGTACACATATATATATGTACGTATCAGTTTAGCAAACGTTTATTATAACGCCCGCTTTGTCCGTTTGTAAACAAGCGAACAGCCTGATTTATGCCATACGGTGTTAAGGCAACACGTCACCTTTTTGTTCAACACTGACACAGGAACGATGTACTAGTTTCAAGCTTGTTAGCTATCATCAGCACCGTATACCCTTCTGCCAGATAGTTGAACGTTCGAAAGTATATACTTTCCTTATGAAAATAACGGCTGAGCAGCCTAATTTGCATATCGAGTGAGTTCAGTCCGCCAGGCGTACCGAAAACGATAAGTTGTAATATAATGAAACGAAATTTCATTTCTCACTCTTAGTATTGAGTACCTTACTTACTGTGGTTACCTCCGATTCAACTCGGAATAACGTATATATATACATACATACTATATATATATATATATACAAATTGGGATAAATGCTCTGAAATAGCGATATATATGTGAATATAGACATAGAATATTCGAAAATATTCTGTATGTTTATAATAAACATTTTGAAGACCTAATCGCTATAGAATAGAATACGTCACGTATTACAATTAGATTCTCGATAAAAGCAAGGGAAGTAATCTACGCGTTTCATTCTCGTTAGAAATCATCAGGACTACATATCCAGTGCTTTTATCGAGAATGACACAGCTAGAGACTTATAGAATACTTAGCTGTGTACAGGAACTGGTTTGAAAGAGCGGTTGCCGGTCCGGCAGAAATTAGAAATTGGGATAAATGCTCTGAAATAGCGATATATATGTGAATATAGACATAGAATATTCGAAAATATTCTGTATGTTTATAATAAACATTTTGAAGACCTAATCGCTATAGAATAGAATACGTCACGTATTACAATTAGATTCTCGATAAAAGCAAGGGAAGTAATCTACGCGTTTCATTCTCGTTAGAAATCATCAGGACTACATATCCAGTGCTTTTATCGAGAATGACACAGCTAGAGACTTATAGAATACTTAGCTGTGTACAGGAACTGGTTTGAAAGAGCGGTTGCCGGTCCGGCAGAAATTAGAAATTGGGATAAATGCTCTGAAATAGCGATATATATGTGAATATAGACATAGAATATTCGAAAATATTCTGTATGTTTATAATAAACATTTTGAAGACCTAATCGCTATAGAATAGAATACGTCACGTATTACAATTAGATTCTCGATAAAAGCAAGGGAAGTAATCTACGCGTTTCATTCTCGTTAGAAATCATCAGGACTACATATCCAGTGCTTTTATCGAGAATGACACAGCTAGAGACTTATAGAATACTTAGCTGTGTACAGGAACTGGTTTGAAAGAGCGGTTGCCGGTCCGGCAGAAATTAGAAATTGGGATAAATGCTCTGAAATAGCGATATATATGTGAATATAGACATAGAATATTCGAAAATATTCTGTATGTTTATAATAAACATTTTGAAGACCTAATCGCTATAGAATAGAATACGTCACGTATTACAATTAGATTCTCGATAAAAGCAAGGGAAGTAATCTACGCGTTTCATTCTCGTTAGAAATCATCAGGACTACATATCCAGTGCTTTTATCGAGAATGACACAGCTAGAGACTTATAGAATACTTAGCTGTGTACAGGAACTGGTTTGAAAGAGCGGTTGCCGGTCCGGCAGAAATTAGAAATTGGGATAAATGCTCTGAAATAGCGATATATATGTGAATATAGACATAGAATATTCGAAAATATTCTGTATGTTTATAATAAACATTTTGAAGACCTAATCGCTATAGAATAGAATACGTCACGTATTACAATTAGATTCTCGATAAAAGCAAGGGAAGTAATCTACGCGTTTCATTCTCGTTAGAAATCATCAGGACTACATATCCAGTGCTTTTATCGAGAATGACACAGCTAGAGACTTATAGAATACTTAGCTGTGTACAGGAACTGGTTTGAAAGAGCGGTTGCCGGTCCGGCAGAAATTAGAAATTGGGATAAATGCTCTGAAATAGCGATATATATGTGAATATAGACATAGAATATTCGAAAATATTCTGTATGTTTATAATAAACATTTTGAAGACCTAATCGCTATAGAATAGAATACGTCACGTATTACAATTAGATTCTCGATAAAAGCAAGGGAAGTAATCTACGCGTTTCATTCTCGTTAGAAATCATCAGGACTACATATCCAGTGCTTTTATCGAGAATGACACAGCTAGAGACTTATAGAATACTTAGCTGTGTACAGGAACTGGTTTGAAAGAGCGGTTGCCGGTCCGGCAGAAATTAGAAATTGGGATAAATGCTCTGAAATAGCGATATATATGTGAATATAGACATAGAATATTCGAAAATATTCTGTATGTTTATAATAAACATTTTGAAGACCTAATCGCTATAGAATAGAATACGTCACGTATTACAATTAGATTCTCGATAAAAGCAAGGGAAGTAATCTACGCGTTTCATTCTCGTTAGAAATCATCAGGACTACATATCCAGTGCTTTTATCGAGAATGACACAGCTAGAGACTTATAGAATACTTAGCTGTGTACAGGAACTGGTTTGAAAGAGCGGTTGCCGGTCCGGCAGAAATTAGAAATTGGGATAAATGCTCTGAAATAGCGATATATATGTGAATATAGACATAGAATATTCGAAAATATTCTGTATGTTTATAATAAACATTTTGAAGACCTAATCGCTATAGAATAGAATACGTCACGTATTACAATTAGATTCTCGATAAAAGCAAGGGAAGTAATCTACGCGTTTCATTCTCGTTAGAAATCATCAGGACTACATATCCAGTGCTTTTATCGAGAATGACACAGCTAGAGACTTATAGAATACTTAGCTGTGTACAGGAACTGGTTTGAAAGAGCGGTTGCCGGTCCGGCAGAAATTAGAAATTGGGATAAATGCTCTGAAATAGCAATATATATGTGAATATAGACATAGAATATTCGAAAATATTCTGTATGTTTATAATAAACATTTTGAAGACCTAATCGCTATAGAATAGAATACGTCACGTATTACAATTAGATTCTCGATAAAAGCAAGGGAAGTAATCTACGCGTTTCATTCTCGTTAGAAATCATCAGGACTACATATCCAGTGCTTTTATCGAGAATGACACAGCTAGAGACTTATAGAATACTTAGCTGTGTACAGGAACTGGTTTGAAAGAGCGGTTGCCGGTCCGGCAGAAATTAGAAATTGGGATAAATGCTCTGAAATAGCGATATATATGTGAATATAGACATAGAATATTCGAAAATATTCTGTATGTTTATAATAAACATAAGTATTCTATAAGTCTCTAGCTGTGTCATTCTCGATAAAAGCACTGGATATGTAGTCCTGATGATTTCTAACGAGAATGAAACGCGTAGATTACTTCCCTTGCTTTTATCGAGAATCTAATTGTAATACGTGACGTATTCTATTCTATAGCGATTAGGTCTTCAAAATGTTTATTATAAACATACAGAATATTTTCGAATATTCTATGTCTATATTCACATATATATCGCTATTTCAGAGCATTTATCCCAATTTCTAATTTCTGCCGGACCGGCAACCGCTCTTTCAAACCAGTTCCTGTACACAGCTAAGTATTCTATAAGTCTCTAGCTGTGTCATTCTCGATAAAAGCACTGGATATGTAGTCCTGATGATTGCTAACGAGAATGAAACGCGTAGATTACTTCCCTTGCTTTTATCGAGAATCTAATTGTAATACGTGACGTATTCTATTCTATAGCGATTAGGTCTTCAAAATGTTTATTATAAACATACAGAATATTTTCGAATATTCTATGTCTATATTCACATATATATCGCTATTTCAGAGCATTTATCCCAATTTCTAATTTCTGCCGGACCGGCAACCGCTCTTTCAAACCAGTTCCTGTACACAGCTAAGTATTCTATAAGTCTCTAGCTGTGTCATTCTCGATAAAAGCACTGGATATGTAGTCCTGATGATTTCTAACGAGAATGAAACGCGTAGATTACTTCCCTTGCTTTTATCGAGAATCTAATTGTAATACGTGACGTATTCTATTCTATAGCGATTAGGTCTTCAAAATGTTTATTATAAACATACAGAATATTTTCGAATATTCTATGTCTATATTCACATATATATCGCTATTTCAGAGCATTTATCCCAATTTCTAATTTCTGCCGGACCGGCAACCGCTCTTTCAAACCAGTTCCTGTACACAGCTAAGTATTCTATAAGTCTCTAGCTGTGTCATTCTCGATAAAAGCACTGGATATGTAGTCCTGATGATTTCTAACGAGAATGAAACGCGTAGATTACTTCCCTTGCTTTTATCGAGAATCTAATTGTAATACGTGACGTATTCTATTCTATAGCGATTAGGTCTTCAAAATGTTTATTATAAACATACAGAATATTTTCGAATATTCTATGTCTATATTCACATATATATCGCTATTTCAGAGCATTTATCCCAATTTCTAATTTCTGCCGGACCGGCAACCGCTCTTTCAAACCAGTTCCTGTACACAGCTAAGTATTCTATAAGTCTCTAGCTGTGTCATTCTCGATAAAAGCACTGGATATGTAGTCCTGATGATTTCTAACGAGAATGAAACGCGTAGATTACTTCCCTTGCTTTTATCGAGAATCTAATTGTAATACGTGACGTATTCTATTCTATAGCGATTAGGTCTTCAAAATGTTTATTATAAACATACAGAATATTTTCGAATATTCTATGTCTATATTCACATATATATCGCTATTTCAGAGCATTTATCCCAATTTCTAATTTCTGCCGGACCGGCAACCGCTCTTTCAAACCAGTTCCTGTACACAGCTAAGTATTCTATAAGTCTCTAGCTGTGTCATTCTCGATAAAAGCACTGGATATGTAGTCCTGATGATTTCTAACGAGAATGAAACGCGTAGATTACTTCCCTTGCTTTTATCGAGAATCTAATTGTAATACGTGACGTATTCTATTCTATAGCGATTAGGTCTTCAAAATGTTTATTATAAACATACAGAATATTTTCGAATATTCTATGTCTATATTCACATATATATCGCTATTTCAGAGCATTTATCCCAATTTCTAATTTCTGCCGGACCGGCAACCGCTCTTTCAAACCAGTTCCTGTACACAGCTAAGTATTCTATAAGTCTCTAGCTGTGTCATTCTCGATAAAAGCACTGGATATGTAGTCCTGATGATTGCTAACGAGAATGAAACGCGTAGATTACTTCCCTTGCTTTTATCGAGAATCTAATTGTAATACGTGACGTATTCTATTCTATAGCGATTAGGTCTTCAAAATGTTTATTATAAACATACAGAATATTTTCGAATATTCTATGTCTATATTCACATATATATCGCTATTTCAGAGCATTTATCCCAATTTCTAATTTCTGCCGGACCGGCAACCGCTCTTTCAAACCAGTTCCTGTACACAGCTAAGTATTCTATAAGTCTCTAGCTGTGTCATTCTCGATAAAAGCACTGGATATGTAGTCCTGATGATTTCTAACGAGAATGAAACGCGTAGATTACTTCCCTTGCTTTTATCGAGAATCTAATTGTAATACGTGACGTATTCTATTCTATAGCGATTAGGTCTTCAAAATGTTTATTATAAACATACAGAATATTTTCGAATATTCTATGTCTATATTCACATATATATCGCTATTTCAGAGCATTTATCCCAATTTCTAATTTCTGCCGGACCGGCAACCGCTCTTTCAAACCAGTTCCTGTACACAGCTAAGTATTCTATAAGTCTCTAGCTGTGTCATTCTCGATAAAAGCACTGGATATGTAGTCCTGATGATTTCTAACGAGAATGAAACGCGTAGATTACTTCCCTTGCTTTTATCGAGAATCTAATTGTAATACGTGACGTATTCTATTCTATAGCGATTAGGTCTTCAAAATGTTTATTATAAACATACAGAATATTTTCGAATATTCTATGTCTATATTCACATATATATCGCTATTTCAGAGCATTTATCCCAATTTCTAATTTCTGCCGGACCGGCAACCGCTCTTTCAAACCAGTTCCTGTACACAGCTAAGTATTCTATAAGTCTCTAGCTGTGTCATTCTCGATAAAAGCACTGGATATGTAGTCCTGATGATTTCTAACGAGAATGAAACGCGTAGATTACTTCCCTTGCTTTTATCGAGAATCTAATTGTAATACGTGACGTATTCTATTCTATAGCGATTAGGTCTTCAAAATGTTTATTATAAACATACAGAATATTTTCGAATATTCTATGTCTATATTCACATATATATCGCTATTTCAGAGCATTTATCCCAATTTCTAATTTCTGCCGGACCGGCAACCGCTCTTTCAAACCAGTTCCTGTACACAGCTAAGTATTCTATAAGTCTCTAGCTGTGTCATTCTCGATAAAAGCACTGGATATGTAGTCCTGATGATTTCTAACGAGAATGAAACGCGTAGATTACTTCCCTTGCTTTTATCGAGAATCTAATTGTAATACGTGACGTATTCTATTCTATAGCGATTAGGTCTTCAAAATGTTTATTATAAACATACAGAATATTTTCGAATATTCTATGTCTATATTCACATATATATCGCTATTTCAGAGCATTTATCCCAATTTCTAATTTCTGCCGGACCGGCAACCGCTCTTTCAAACCAGTTCCTGTACACAGCTAAGTATTCTATAAGTCTCTAGCTGTGTCATTCTCGATAAAAGCACTGGATATGTAGTCCTGATGATTTCTAACGAGAATGAAACGCGTAGATTACTTCCCTTGCTTTTATCGAGAATCTAATTGTAATACGTGACGTATTCTATTCTATAGCGATTAGGTCTTCAAAATGTTTATTATAAACATACAGAATATTTTCGAATATTCTATGTCTATATTCACATATATATCGCTATTTCAGAGCATTTATCCCAATTTCTAATTTCTGCCGGACCGGCAACCGCTCTTTCAAACCAGTTCCTGTACACAGCTAAGTATTCTATAAGTCTCTAGCTGTGTCATTCTCGATAAAAGCACTGGATATGTAGTCCTGATGATTTCTAACGAGAATGAAACGCGTAGATTACTTCCCTTGCTTTTATCGAGAATCTAATTGTAATACGTGACGTATTCTATTCTATAGCGATTAGGTCTTCAAAATGTTTATTATAAACATACAGAATATTTTCGAATATTCTATGTCTATATTCACATATATATCGCTATTTCAGAGCATTTATCCCAATTTCTAATTTCTGCCGGACCGGCAACCGCTCTTTCAAACCAGTTCCTGTACACAGCTAAGTATTCTATAAGTCTCTAGCTGTTTCATTCTCGATAAAAGCACTGGATATGTAGTCCTGATGATTTCTAACGAGAATGAAACGCGTAGATTACTTCCCTTGCTTTTATCGAGAATCTAATTGTAATACGTGACGTATTCTATTCTATAGCGATTAGGTCTTCAAAATGTTTATTATAAACATACAGAATATTTTCGAATATTCTATGTCTATATTCACATATATATCGCTATTTCAGAGCATTTATCCCAATTTCTAATTTCTGCCGGACCGGCAACCGCTCTTTCAAACCAGTTCCTGTACACAGCTAAGTATTCTATAAGTCTCTAGCTGTGTCATTCTCGATAAAAGCACTGGATATGTAGTCCTGATGATTTCTAACGAGAATGAAACGCGTAGATTACTTCCCTTGCTTTTATCGAGAATCTAATTGTAATACGTGACGTATTCTATTCTATAGCGATTAGGTCTTCAAAATGTTTATTATAAACATACAGAATATTTTCGAATATTCTATGTCTATATTCACATATATATCGCTATTTCAGAGCATTTATCCCAATTTCTAATTTCTGCCGGACCGGCAACCGCTCTTTCAAACCAGTTCCTGTACACAGCTAAGTATTCTATAAGTCTCTAGCTGTGTCATTCTCGATAAAAGCACTGGATATGTAGTCCTGATGATTTCTAACGAGAATGAAACGCGTAGATTACTTCCCTTGCTTTTATCGAGAATCTAATTGTAATACGTGACGTATTCTATTCTATAGCGATTAGGTCTTCAAAATGTTTATTATAAACATACAGAATATTTTCGAATATTCTATGTCTATATTCACATATATATCGCTATTTCAGAGCATTTATCCCAATTTCTAATTTCTGCCGGACCGGCAACCGCTCTTTCAAACCAGTTCCTGTACACAGCTAAGTATTCTATAAGTCTCTAGCTGTGTCATTCTCGATAAAAGCACTGGATATGTAGTCCTGATGATTTCTAACGAGAATGAAACGCGTAGATTACTTCCCTTGCTTTTATCGAGAATCTAATTGTAATACGTGACGTATTCTATTCTATAGCGATTAGGTCTTCAAAATGTTTATTATAAACATACAGAATATTTTCGAATATTCTATGTCTATATTCACATATATATCGCTATTTCAGAGCATTTATCCCAATTTCTAATTTCTGCCGGACCGGCAACCGCTCTTTCAAACCAGTTCCTGTACACAGCTAAGTATTCTATAAGTCTCTAGCTGTGTCATTCTCGATAAAAGCACTGGATATGTAGTCCTGATGATTTCTAACGAGAATGAAACGCGTAGATTACTTCCCTTGCTTTTATCGAGAATCTAATTGTAATACGTGACGTATTCTATTCTATAGCGATTAGGTCTTCAAAATGTTTATTATAAACATACAGAATATTTTCGAATATTCTATGTCTATATTCACATATATATCGCTATTTCAGAGCATTTATCCCAATTTCTAATTTCTGCCGGACCGGCAACCGCTCTTTCAAACCAGTTCCTGTACACAGCTAAGTATTCTATAAGTCTCTAGCTGTGTCATTCTCGATAAAAGCACTGGATATGTAGTCCTGATGATTGCTAACGAGAATGAAACGCGTAGATTACTTCCCTTGCTTTTATCGAGAATCTAATTGTAATACGTGACGTATTCTATTCTATAGCGATTAGGTCTTCAAAATGTTTATTATAAACATACAGAATATTTTCGAATATTCTATGTCTATATTCACATATATATCGCTATTTCAGAGCATTTATCCCAATTTCTAATTTCTGCCGGACCGGCAACCGCTCTTTCAAACCAGTTCCTGTACACAGCTAAGTATTCTATAAGTCTCTAGCTGTGTCATTCTCGATAAAAGCACTGGATATGTAGTCCTGATGATTTCTAACGAGAATGAAACGCGTAGATTACTTCCCTTGCTTTTATCGAGAATCTAATTGTAATACGTGACGTATTCTATTCTATAGCGATTAGGTCTTCAAAATGTTTATTATAAACATACAGAATATTTTCGAATATTCTATGTCTATATTCACATATATATCGCTATTTCAGAGCATTTATCCCAATTTCTAATTTCTGCCGGACCGGCAACCGCTCTTTCAAACCAGTTCCTGTACACAGCTAAGTATTCTATAAGTCTCTAGCTGTGTCATTCTCGATAAAAGCACTGGATATGTAGTCCTGATGATTTCTAACGAGAATGAAACGCGTAGATTACTTCCCTTGCTTTTATCGAGAATCTAATTGTAATACGTGACGTATTCTATTCTATAGCGATTAGGTCTTCAAAATGTTTATTATAAACATACAGAATATTTTCGAATATTCTATGTCTATATTCACATATATATCGCTATTTCAGAGCATTTATCCCAATTTCTAATTTCTGCCGGACCGGCAACCGCTCTTTCAAACCAGTTCCTGTACACAGCTAAGTATTCTATAAGTCTCTAGCTGTGTCATTCTCGATAAAAGCACTGGATATGTAGTCCTGATGATTTCTAACGAGAATGAAACGCGTAGATTACTTCCCTTGCTTTTATCGAGAATCTAATTGTAATACGTGACGTATTCTATTCTATAGCGATTAGGTCTTCAAAATGTTTATTATAAACATACAGAATATTTTCGAATATTCTATGTCTATATTCACATATATATCGCTATTTCAGAGCATTTATCCCAATTTCTAATTTCTGCCGGACCGGCAACCGCTCTTTCAAACCAGTTCCTGTACACAGCTAAGTATTCTATAAGTCTCTAGCTGTGTCATTCTCGATAAAAGCACTGGATATGTAGTCCTGATGATTTCTAACGAGAATGAAA
Source organism: Eledone cirrhosa (assembly GCA_964016885.1). NCBI lineage: Eukaryota > Metazoa > Mollusca > Cephalopoda > Octopoda > Eledonidae > Eledone > Eledone cirrhosa. The sequence continues at coordinate 46,863,510 of OZ024746.1, forward strand.
CGCGTAGATTACTTCCCTTGCTTTTATCGAGAATCTAATTGTAATACGTGACGTATTCTATTCTATAGCGATTAGGTCTTCAAAATGTTTATTATAAACATACAGAATATTTTCGAATATTCTATGTCTATATTCATATATATATACGTTATTCCGAGTTGAATCGGAGGTAACCACAGTATGTAAGGTACTCAATACATTGCAGAGTATAAAAGTTTTAATATAGATGAGATTCTACAGTACTAGAACTGTTTCATTCTTTAGAAATCATATGCATATATATATATATATATATATGCATATATACACACACATATACACATATATATTCACATATATATATATATATATATGAATATATATGTGTATATGTGTGTGTATATATGCATATTTATATATATATATATATGAATATATATGTATATGTGTGTGTATATATGCATATATATATATAATAATATAAGTGTTTCTACTTTTGGCACAAGGCCAGCAATAAATACAGTGCATTACTGGTACTTTATTTTATCGACCCCTTAAGGAAGAAAGGCAAAGTTAACCTCGGCAGAATTTGAACTCAGAACGTAAAGGTCCGTAACTCTACACTGCATAGCAAGGCGTCCGACTCTCCACCGATACTGCCAATCCACCGCCCTAATAATATAATAATACAAGGACAACTTGTTAAGGCTTTATTACTTTTATTGATTGGTGACGCGCGTTTCGCTATTGATCAGCTCAAGGTTCGATCTGTATATATATATATATATATATATATATAGGTATGTCTGGGTTTGACATTAAACTACATCCAGTGGCAAGGCTCCAGTTCGGGAGTTCAGATGTGGGGAATGTGGAGTTACCCCTTAGTTGTCATGACTCCCAGGTCTGCCCTGGCCCGGGGTGGTAGTACCTGTTAGGGCTCCATTTATGGGTTAAATAACTACCTTATTCAAGTGGCGCCGGTAAGGTATTGTCAGCCATTGAAAAGAAATATGGAGAGTCGATCTAACAGCACTAGGGTTAGAGCCCCTAATTACACTGTCAAGGAGCAGCCTGGTCGTTATGACTCTGCTGGCTTAGAGCCACAGAGAGGGCCAGTGGATGATGGATCAGCTGTCTCTGAGACAAATATAAAGAATGCAGTTTTGTCCTGCAGGAGAGCCATCAAAATGGGCACTTTGAATGTGAGGACTATTCGAACGCTGGAGAAGAGAGAGGAGTTGGGACATCTGTTCGAGGAGAGTGGTATACAGATACTTGCGATCCAAGAACACAGGATTCTACACGATGAGCCCGTGAGGAGTGTGATGATCGGGAGGAAGAGCCAGCTCATCATTACATCGACAGTGAAGAACACAACAAATGCTGCAGTGGGAGGAGTGGGTTTTGTGTTCAGTGCAAAAACCAATCTGTTGGTGAGGGAAATAATGCCTATCTCCCCGCGAGTGTTGAGGGTGACCTTCAATGGAAACCCAAGACTGACAGTCATCTCAGCCTATAGTCCAACCGAGGGGGACAGTGATGTGAATGCCGAGGAGTTCCATGAGGAGGTGTGTAGAGCTGTCAACACCACTCAGGCACACAATATCCTGCTTGCTTGTTTTGGGGGACTTCAATGCACATCTGAGTAAGGAGGGCAGTGAAGATCCTGGTACTTCCATAACAACACCAACTGAAATGGAAGACTACTGAGAGACACCCTGCTGGAGGCGAACTTGATGGCGACCAACCTAAGGTTTAGGAAGAATCTGGGGAAGATGTGGACCTACATCTCAGATATGCACCTGTCCAAGTCCCAGATTGATTTCATTCTGGTGAGGAAAAAGTGGCGGAATAGTGTTCTGAACACGGAACCATACAGCTATTTCAGTACACTGGGTAGTGACCACCGGCTTGTTATGAGTGAGGTCCGCGTGAGCTTAAGAAAGAGCAAGGCTCAGCCCCGGAGAACAATCTATGACTGGGGAGCTTTCAAGGAAGATGATAAGCTACAGGAGAGGTTCACAGTGGAAGTGAGAAACAGGTTTAGTGCTCTGTGTGGAGAGTCAGAGGAGAGAGAGATTGGATGGACTGAGGAGAGTGTGACGAGGAGGTACGGGCACTTCACCAATGCAGTGGCGAAAGCAAGTGAAACCCTTGGTGCCGAGGAAAAAGAGCAAAGGGAAGCACCTCAGCTCTGCAAACCCAAAAGTGTGTGCAGCCAGAGAACACCTGAAAGCTGCCAGGGACCAATTCTATGCTGATCCTACGGAGGAGAGGATGGAGACTGTGGAGGTGATGAGGGAAGAGCTCTGTACCGCTTACACTGAGGTCAGAGAGGAGGCACTGATAGAGAAGATCAGAAGTCTGGAGAGAGCGGTTGACAGATCTGGATGTAAGGAGAGCTGGATGATCATCAACGAGATCACAGGGAGGAAGAAAAGGTGTTCGAGTCAGATCCAGGGAACGGGACCCGAGGATAGGAAGAGGAAATGGCTAGACCATTTTAGGACCCTACTAGGAGAGCCACCCTCCACAGCCCAGAGCACTGGGGAGATCAGGCGGCTGTTTGAGGAACTGGATGTTGAGACAGAGCCCTTCACCAGAGAGGAGCTTCAGAGAGCCAAGAAGAAGATCAAGGAGGGCAAGGCTCATGGAGAAGATGGAGTGGCATCAGAGGTGATGAAGAGGTGTGATTTTGATGATATCATCCTGGGGTTATGTAACGGGGCACTGGAGAAAGGAGTTGCCCCGAATCAGTGGAGGATCAGTAACATCGTCCCAGTGCCAAAGAAGGGAGATCTCTCTAACACCAACAACTACCGGGGGATCTCACTGACGTCACTTGTGGCAAAGACCCTCAACAGGATGATTCTTAACAGGATCCAGCCTGAGATGGAGAAGAAGCTCAGGGACAACCAGAACGGCTTCAGAGAGGGTAGATCAACCACCAGTCACATCCTGATGCTGAGGAGGATATTAGAGGGAGCTAGAGCAAAGTGCCTTCCTGCGGTCATGGTTTTCATTGACTTTAGGAAGGCCTTTGATTCTGTGGACCGTTACTGCCTGATGAAGATCTTACAGGCTTATGGAATCCCCAAGAGGATAGTGGACCTGATATCACTGCTCTACACCAACACCAAAGCCCAAGTCATTACACCTGATGGGATGACAGAGTTCTTTGAGATACTGGCTGGAGTGCTCCAGGGAGATACATTGGCTCCCTACCTTTTTGTCATCGTAGTGGACTATTGTATGCGCCTTGCACTGGAGAAACACCAGGACTCTGGCTTTACTGTAGCACCGGCTCAGAGCAGGAGAGTTGGGGCGAAAAAGGTATCGGATGCTGAATTTGCCGACGACATAGTTTTGGTGACAAATACAGTGAAGGAGGCAGAGGATTTGATGCGGGAGGTTGAGACTGTGTCGATGAGTGTGGGGCTGAGAATGAATGAGACTAAAACAAAATATCTGGTAGAGAATGTTGAGAAGCCAGAGGGGATCACTAATGTAGGCGGGAAGCCGCTGGAATTGGTTGAGGACTTCCTGTATTTGGGAGCAAATATTGGGAATACGGAAGATGATGTGGTTGAGAGGAAGAGCAAGGCCTGGGCGGCGTGTCACAGCTTGAGATCGGTGTGGAAGTCGGACCTTCGTAGAGACCTGAAAATCCGCCTCTTCATTGCTGTAGTGGAGTCTGTGCTGCTGTATGGGTCTGAGACTTGGACACTGACCAAGAGACTCACTCAGATGGTGGATGGGTGCTACACGAGAATGCTGAGGATGGCTCTGAACATTAATCAGTATACACTGAGGATGAAAAACTCAGAGCTGTATGGGAGCATCCCAAAAGTCAGCTCAAAAGTGACACAGAGGAGACTGAGGTTGGCTGGACATGCTCACCGACATCCAGAGTTGACATTGCACTCAGTGCTCCTTTGGGAGCCCCTGCATGGACACACTAGAAGAGGAAGACCAAGGTTAACATATGTTGATGCCCTAAGGACAGACACTGGTCTGTTGGAGATGCAGGATATGGCAGCGATAATGAGGGACAGAGACCGCTGGAGAGAACTCGTCCATGGATCTCGGGAATTTTACCCGCCTTAGATAGATAGATATATAGGTGTGTGTGTTGTGTGTGTGTGTTTGTTTGTGTGTGTGCGTGTGTGTGTGTGCGTGCGTGTGTCTGCGTGTGTGTGTGCGTGTATGTGCGTCCGTATTTACATACACACATAGAGTAAACATAATTATTGGACAAGCATAATTAAAAGAGAACACAATGAAATAGAGCTGAAATATATATATTATTGCGGAAAAATACTTGTTAAAAACAACTACTCCTCAGAGTTTCTCCTAGTATATTTGTTCAGAATGTCTTTATATAATTTATATTCAAGAACTTGGTCGTTGTAAAACTCGTTTTATGGAACAGTGAGTAAAAAGAGATTATGATGTAAAGGATTTGGCTTTGGAAAACAGTTTTTCTATCAAGGTATGAACATTTCTTTTGGTCAAACTATAGTCACACAGCTGAAAATGTTGTTCGTAAATTCAGCTGTTTCTTACCATTGTAAGTATTTGTAGCACAGATTTCAGATCACCTACGATAAATTATGGGTTACATCGGTTTTTCATGGTGTTGTAGGCCTTATAAAATAACTAGTGAAATCCTGTTAAAGAAATGATAATGTATTTAGAGAGATAGTACAAGAAAACACATACATACTGTTCTCTCCTTGGAATATTCCTTTATAAAAAAAATTTCCTTTCGCCTTTTGTATAAGTATTAAAGTTTCCACCAAGTCCTTGTAAAATTTTCTATGGTAACAACAAGTGTAGATAGTTCTGTCATGTTGAGTAATTTTAGCAACTTTGAATGGGGAATAATATCGAATGCAATTCACTTAACAATCCAAACTGACACAATGTTTCTGTAGTGTTTAATTATTCGAAATAGCACAGTTTTATCTAGCAAAGTTGTTCGGAGCTCTCACCACTTTCCCTTCTTTCCGTTTCGTCGGATTCACAATAAGTCCTGGGGGAATTGTTTAAGTCAGCTTCAGCATAATGTTTAGGTAAACAATGTGCTTATAGTGTCTGCCAAATCCTTGATTTTATTCTTGGCTACAATATTTGATTAAGCTACGGCAAGTCAATTTGGTATATCAATATGACCTTCCATAATTATTTAGCATATACATATTAGTGATGTTTAGTAGAATATCAACATTTTGAATCAATTATCCAGCTATTACCTTCCTTCCTGAAGTCATCCCATAATGGAACTTACCCACAACTTCTTTGAAACTTTCAGAGTTTATATTATGAGTTTATTCTTTTGGTGTTTGTACAGACTTCTTCCTTCGTTGATTCTAAATATGATGCATTTTAATGTCAACTATTCCATACTTTAGGATAAAATGATCGTATATATGCATACATGAACGTACGTGTATACATACGTATGTACATATGTACGTATATATGCATGTGCGTGTGTAAATATGTATGTACATATGTCTGTATATTCTTCTGGTTTTATAATTTCACAAAGTTTTACCAATAGAGAGAGAGTCGGTTTCTAACATAGACATAAGACTCTCTCATTGGAATTTACACAACATCAACTAGGTAGGTATGTATGTATGCATGTGTAGATATGGATGCTATTGTATGTGTGGATGTCTATGTTTTGAGTTGTATGTGTACATGTGTATATGCTTTGCATCAGTATATGTGTCTATGCAGTTATTAGATGCAACATTTTTGGAATGTTTTACATATTTTTACTGTTCCATTAATGGATTGTACTTGTAATTTCCTAACTAGTTGTGTTCTTTCTGTTCCTGTGAAGCCTAGCTTCTCAAGATTTGTATTGAGGCAGTTACTAACATATCCCAGTGCCCCAATAATCACAGGCATAAATCTGAAGGTGTAATCAGGGTGGATTATCTGCAGATTTCTCATCAGTATAATGTTCTCCTTTTCACTAATATATGATATTATATTGGCATCTGCTGGGCAGCTAATTTCCACTACTGTGCATGCTTTCTTCTCCCTGTCCCATATCATAATATCTGGTCTGTTATGCCTGCATTTTATTGGGGTTTTTACTGGAACATTCCACCAGTACTCTTTCATATTATGTACATGGATGTCTTCCACATTGCTGTAGCTTTTAATGTGTTTATTATCGGGGCTATCTTTTTTACGAACTGCATTGTACAGTGTTTTGGCCACTACATCGTGCCTCATCGGTAGATAGTACGCGATGACATCTTTGGACAGCTGCTGATGACATGGGTGATATCCTCGATGTTAGTTTTGCAAAGTCTGCACTTGTTATCACATCTAGGTGTTTTGCCTGCATCCCTATCTCTTTTGTGAATCAGGTATTTCGTGCTAATCTCCTGTCCCTGGATTGCAAAAGCGTATCCTTCAAAGTGGGAGCCAATATAGTGGTTGTTGGTCCAAGATGGACTACTTTCCTTATCTATATTACTCTCACTTTTGAGCTTACTGGCAACATATCCATACATGATTTTATGCTGATAGGCATGCAGTTTTTCATCCATGGATTCACTGCGATACTGCTGAGCGACATCCCTGGGTGTGAGTTTTTGATTATCACACAGGGAATATCTCTCATGGAGTTCCTTCCCAACTCTCATGATATTATCTGTTTCATGCAGATAGACTTGCTCGAGAAGCGGGCTGCTACGCTTCGAGGTTCGTAGATGTTGTCGGAGAGATATGATGCGACATTCAAATGTTGTCTGGACTGATGTTAGGCCCTTGTCTCCCTGCTTACGTTTCAAGTAAAGGCGGTCTATGTCACTGTTGATGTGGAAGTTTCCGGTGTTGTTCAGTATTTTTCGAGTTCCAACATCAACTGCTCGGATTTTGTCTATCGTCCAATTGAGTATTCCAAACGTTGGTGTTAGGACAGGAACAGCAAACACATTGTGAGCCACTGTTTTGTTTTGCGCAGAGAGTTCCGATGACCAGATCTTTCTTAATCGGGGTAGTAATCGGTTACGCGTTCTTTATTACAGATACCATTATAGGATATGTTCTCATCTATCCCCAGGTATCTGTAGCAGACCTCATCAGATATCGGTGAAACAGTTAGACCATTGATGACAATGTTGCTAGATTGGGTTGTTGTTTTTCCCCGCTTTACAGTAATGTATGAGCATTTATCTTGGCCAAACTCCATTCCTATATCCTTTGAGAACGTTGTAACCAGGTCAAGATTTTTCTTCATCCCATCCATGTTCTTGGCATAGAATTTCAGATCGTCTACAAAGAAGTTATGGGTTAGGTTCGTACTTCTGTCCTCCTGTGAGCCAATGATGTATCCCTCACATTTCTTGAGCAGAAAGGACAAGGGGTTTAATGACAAGATGAACAATATCACAGAGAGACTGTCCCTCTCAAATATACCCCTGCAATATTTTATTTTATCAGTGAAAATAGAGTCCTCCCTCTCTGTCTTTAACCTTAGGATAGTAGCCCAAGAAGAAGACAGCCTCTCTATGGCTCTGACAATAATGTCTGGGACTTTAGCAAGTTGGAGGGCCTCTATCATCCAAGAGTGGGGAACAGAATCGAAAGCTTTCTTGTAGTCCAGCCAGAATGTAGTTATATTCCTCCTAAGTTGTCGCACCTCCGACATCGCAGTTTTGTTGATTAGGAGTTGTTCAGCACATCCCCAAACCCTTTCTTTCCAGCTGCTTGTTCATCTGTGATGATGTTATTATTTTCACAGTGATCTTGGAGGAATAGGTTCAGGAAGGCTGTATACGTCTTATACATCAGGTTCTGGTATGCAATGCGTCGTTAGTTTTTTGCCAAGTGGGTGTCTTTGTTCTTGGGGACCAGTAACGTTTTTGCTAATGTCAACTTTTCTGGTATAAGTGTATCTCCCTTAAGAACTTGTTGGTAGAGGTCAGTAAGATACCTCCGATAGAATATTAGTTTTTTGTACCAGTAGCCGACAATCATGTCTCTTCCTGGTGTTTTCTTATCTTGGAGTTTTCCTATCACAGTCTCAAGGGTACCCTCACTTATTTCGTATGTTTTTGTTGTAGTGTAGGAGCAATAGTTCTTTCGGATTTCTCTTAGCCACACTGCATCTTGGTTGAAATTCTTCTTTTCACCCCATATTTTTCTCCAAAATGAATTTATGTCTTTCTGGGATGGGTCCTCAGTGACACTTATTATTTTGCCCTTCATATCTCTATAGACTGATGTTTGGTTTCGTCTGAATCTTTTATTAAGCATTTTTCTCTCATCTACCTTCTTCAGGTATCGGTATTTTTCGCTAACAGCTCTCAATTCTTGTTTGAGGGTGATTAGCTTATATTGGAGAGTTCTGGTTCTACTGTTACCAAACATCGTCTCTATTTTATTTTTCACTCTTTGTTGGTGAGGAGTGAGGTTTTTTTGTGTTTGTTTGCATGTAAGGAGCATTGTAAATGTCCTATGTTTTTTCGTAGGTCAGCACTCTTTTTTTCTATTTTAGTTATATATGATGGTATTTTTAGTGGTGTTTTGTTCTTGTTAATATCTCTGCTATCACCAAGATAATGCTTCACTGTCATTGCTAAGGCATATAAACAGGCGTTGATTTGCCAAAATGTTGGGCTTTTTATCCGTCGTAATTATTCATCCCCTATTTCGTCAATAACACGTATTATTTCATTATTTGGTTTTTTATTCACCATTGTCATTTTAACACGTTCAGCCAGAGAGATATTTATACATGAGTTAATTTCTCTATGGAAGATTTCGTTGTGGGAAATTTTCAATTGTTTATACTTTTGATTATCATTATTGATAGTATTTTCCACAACAGTCGAGGTAGACTCGGATGGTATACGTGGTGTCACATTTATTCGATTATTATTATTATTTCTTCGATTATTATTATTATCGATAGTGTTTTCCCCAGCATTCGAGGTAGACTTAGATGGTACAGTGTCAAGTTTCTTACAGGCATAGTTGTTTCAAGGTGCTGTTCGACCTGGCTGCTAGGAAGTCTAGTAGCATGGCGATGTGTAACACGTGTTGTTGATTCCATGTCTGTTGTGCAATTAATAATATTTATCTTATTTTTACGTTCAACAAACGTCGCTTGGCGTAATTATTTCGCTGTGAAATAATTTAGCTCTGGGTGCATTTCGTCCCAGTGTAGCTTCATTCTATTCAAATAGCCAATGGAGGGATTGTTTTTTGCCATTTTATAACAATTAAATAAATCATTATTAAGTTCGCAACTCCAAGAGAAATGCTATTTATAATTTCGGTTTCTTCTGTAGCTACAACTAAATAAAGTTTGATTACCTTCTTTGTTATTTGTCTTCGATACTTCTTTAATTTTTTTGTTGATGTTGTGTTCAGCCATGCTGTTTGTAGCAAATCCTTGTAAAATGAATTATGTATTTAGTCGGATATCTCTACGAATTGGGTGTCTTCAGAAGGGATAGTTAGAAGAACAACCAGTTATTCAACCTGGCTGTAGTTGTGGCATTACTGTCGGAGATAGTATTCATCTTAAATTTAATAAATAGTCTCCCACACCAAAATATGCGACTGATCGCTTTGACTGATGGATTATATGTGTATGTATGTATGTATGTATGTATGTATGTATGTATGTATGTATGTATGTATGTATGTATGTATGTATGTACACCATGTTCCAACAAAAGAACAAATTCAAAACCACATGGATGCATCCTGCATCTAAGGAATGGCATATTTTGGACTACGTCCTAGTCAGGATGCGTGACAGACAGGATGTGCAGTGTGTTCGTGCTCTTGGTGGAGCTGAGTGCTGGATGGACCACCGCCTGGTACGCGCAAAAGTGAAACTAATCACTAAACGTAAAATCCGGGCTCCTGGTGTTGTCCTGCCCAAAAGATTGAATGCTGCTCGTCTTAAGGATAAAAATGTGAAGAGGACATTGGAAGAAGAGATGCAGGCTGCAGATCTTGGTGAGGATTGGCCGACCCTTAAAAAGTCGGTTTATGATGTAGGCAGGCGTGTTCTGGGATTGGTGCAGAGAAAACATCAGGACTTGTTTAATGAGAATGATGTACATATAGAAGACTTGTTGGCTGATAAGAGGCGTACTCTGTCACGCTACTTGACCGCAAAACCACAGGAGAGGAATACGTTGCATGAGGAACTCAAGGATGTAAAATCACGTGTTAGGCGGAGTCTTTCTCAGATGAAGGATCAGTGGTGGAGTGAGAAGGCTGGTGAGTTACAAACTGCGTCAGATTCCAATAACACAAAGCTGTTGTACAGTCTCTTGCGTGAGGTTTATGGAACGTCTTCTTCTCTGGTGACACCGCTTCGCAGCAAGATGGCAAAGAACTTCTTCGTGACTCACAAGGAATTCTACGACGGTGGCGAGAGCACTTTGATGATCTTTTGAATCAGCCGTCTGTCGTCAGTGAAAATTTCCGCAATCTCATTCTAGAAAGTCCTGTGAAAGTAGCTCTCGCAGAACCTCCGACGTTTGTGGAGGTTGCAGTGGCTATTTCGAAGCTGAACAGTGGAAGATCTGCAGGTATGGATGGCATACATGCTGATCTCCTACGATATGGTGGTGAGAGACTCCTGCAACATCTTCACTCTTTGTTTGGCAGGATATGGGCTAATGAATCCGTACCTGAGGACTGGAGAGATGCAGTAATGGTGGTCTTGTACAAGGGAAAGGGTAACAGGAATGATTGTGGGAACTACAGAGGTATATCATTGCTTTCTGTCGTAGGGAAAGTTTTATGTAGGGTGCTTCTGGACCGTCTGCTGACACACATTGCAAATTGTGTTCTTCCTGAAAGTCAATCTGGTTTTCGTGCTAGACGCGGCACTACTGATATGATCTTCTCAGCTAGACAGCACCACGAGAAGTGCATGGAACAAGGCTTGGGTCTGTATCAGGTTTTTGTCGATCTGACAAAAGCTTTCTATACTGTTAACAGAGATGCATTATGGAAGGTTCTCCAGAAACTTGGTTGCCCTGATAAGTTCCTTGCTTTAGTTAGGTCTTTCCATGACGACATGAAGTCTTGGGTTAATGTCGGAGGTAACATGTCGGAGCCTATCTCAGTAACAAATGGAGTGAAACAAGGGGATATTCCAGCACCGACCCTGTTTGCCATATACTTTGTAATGGTTTTCTGTATTGCATTCAGGAATTGCGAGCATGGTGTTTACATCCGATATCGAACCCCAGGCAGCATATTTAACATCAGGCGCTTTGCTGCAAAGACAAAAGTATTTACTTCAATCATAAGACACCTCTTGTATGCAGATGATTGCGATCTTGTAGCGCACACAGAGAGTGATATGCAGCACATTTTGAATGATTTTCTGACGCTTGCACTGCCCCAGGATTGACTGTCAGTCTCAAGAAAACCGTCGTCATGTACCAACCTGCTCCTGGTAAGCAGTACACTGAACCAAATATCCATGTGTATGGTAAACGACTTGGAGTGGTTGATCAGTTTGTCTACCTGGGAAGCACTGTCAATCGATACAGCAACCTTGACAGTGAAATCACACTTAGGATTAGGAAAACAAGTGATGCTTTCGGAAAGCTAGAAAGGCGACTCTGGGGTCGGCGAGACATATACAGGAGGACAAAGGTAAAGGTGTACAAGGCATGTGTGCTCTCTTGTCTTCTTTATGCCTGCGAGACCTGGGTCACATATCGACACCACCTTAAGCAATTGGAGCGTTTCCATCAGATGTGTCTCAGACGGATCCATGGCGATCACTGGAGGGACCACATCAGTGATGTCGAGATTTTGGAAAGCTCTATGTGTGACAGTATAGAAGCTCTTGTGCTTAAGCAACGACTCCGTTGGAGTGGTCACCTTGCCAGGATGAAGGATTCTAGAATACCAAAACAACTCTTTTATGGAGAGTTGGTTAAAGGAAAACGACCGCCACATAAACCAAAAAAGAGGTATAAGGATTCCTTGAAAGCTTCTTTGAAAGACGCTAACATCTCTGCTGATACATGGGAAAATATTGCTGCTGATTGTAATAAATGTAGAAAGACTGTATATGAGGGAAAAGTTGCCTTTGAGGCATCTCGAATCGCATACGAGAAAGTAAAGCGGGATGTGAGGAAGGGCATCGTTGTTGCACTTCCAGACGTCGAGGGTCCTCCTATGGTGCTGACATGCAGCGTCTGTGCGAGACTCTGCCTAAGCAAAGCTGGACTCGAAAGTCATCTTCGCAGTCATAAAGTAAGACCAGTGGTTGACTACCAGGCTGCTGTTGGAGATGCTACTCATCATGCTTCCCAAACATATGGTAGAGAATGTAAATCAGCAGGAGGGCTCAAGCGACATGCAAAAGTACACGAACTCCAACCACAGCCGACTATTCCCAGTGAATGTTTTGTTTGCCGACTCTGTGCAAGACATTTTAGATCATTGGCTGGGCTAAAAAGCCACATTCGATCGCAGCGCTGTTAGTTGCTATCGCGTGTGTGTGTGTGTATAGATATGTTTATGTGTGCGCGTGTATGTGTATATATATATGTATATGTATATTATTATTGTTGTTTTCGTTATTATTATTGTTGTTATTATTATTATTATTGTTATTAATGTATATGTGTGTGTGTATATATATATGTGTGTATATATGTATATGTATGTGTGTGTATATATATATATATATATATATATATATATATATATATATATATATATATATATATATATATATATATAGTATATATATAGATAGATATATAGATATATTTCTTTTTTTTATTTTTATTTTATTTTTTATTTATTTGTTAATTTTTTTTCTCCTCGTGCAATGGCCATACTCGATAACGAGGGGGCAGCCATCATCATGTATGTATATATGTATGTATGTATGAATACAGTCAAATTCTCTTTCTTGTTTTTCACTGTGATAGATGTATCTGTGCGCGCTCGCATCTGTCTGCATCTTCTCTCCAATCTCTCCATCTCTTCTCCGTCTTTCTCTTACTTTACACACGAATCATCCTCTCCATTGGAAATTCAATTTGCTATCACCTGCAATGTGAATATTCAAATAGGTTTTCTCTTCGTCAATCATAAAAGCAAACGACATTCGCTCTGCATAATCATATTATATATGTAATAATAAGAATACCAAACGTCTATTGAGCTATCTTAGATATTCCGGAAATTTGTAAGAGGTTTTATAGCTTAAGGAGTGATTGTATAATGTTAGCTAACTAGAGTTAAATTCTGAAGAGGGTAGTCTTTCTGTCTGTCTAATACGCTGTATATATTGCATTTTAGAATCTTCCAAATCGTCTTTTTAAATTCATAGTTTTCAAAACTACATTTCGCTCCACAGGTCATTTTGGCTTCAACATGATTCCAAAGAGATTGAATGATATAGTTGCGGGTTAAATCTAGCTTGTGAATGTTATAGCGTGAGGAAACTGTCTCATATTTATTATTTTCATATCATGCAATCAATGTTCTGTTACAGAAAATAAATTATTTTCAATATTTCACGAGATATGTGCAAGAGTATTGCTGCTTCATATTGTTCTTCTTGAATATATTATGCCTTTTTGTGTTCTTACTATCATTTATAGATTTGTGTTGTTGGTTGCCTTCATCTTAGCAGCCATTTTGCATTGTTTAATATTATTACACATAACACTTTCCACATTATATTTTATATATGGAAAAAACTACAGCATTACACACACACACACACACACACACACACATACACATACACATATATATATATATATATATATATATACATTATGAAGAGAGAAGAAACATTTAGATATAATTAGTAATAAAATGTATCATACCTAAACTGTTCCTAAATTCCTCGACTACGTAGTTTCGTGGCATAAACAAAAACAATATATCAAAGATATAGAGTCCTTGCGAGGTCTGCCGACTTATCAAGAGGATACCTCATTTTACTAGTCTCAAGAACGCGTCTACACGACGTGAGAAAGAATCCCAAAAGGCGGAGGGGGAGATAGTCACGCGATATAACGGTCGAGAAACAGAGCTAAGCCTCCTATAACCACGAAAAAAATACCACAGAGGCGGAGGGGGTATTCATATCGAGGCCGTAGAAGAAGTAGTGAAGAAGGCGAGAAGTATGAGTAATGGAAGCTTTCCAGTTGTCCCCACACTTCAAAGATTGCTCGACCAGAGGGAGTTATTAATACATTTAGAAACACACAGATACATGCGGACACACACATATATACATGAATGCATCCGCACGCAACTGTGAGTTAAGGGTGCCAACTTCACCGATGTTGCTCAATGAATGACTGGGACAGACCAATTCAGTTTGAACCAGACTGAACCAGTATCAGAGTTAAAAATACATTATGAAGAGAGAAGAAACATTTAGATATAATTAGTAATAAAATGTATCATACCTAAACTGTTCCTAAATTCCTCGACTACGTAGTTTCGTGGCATAAACAAAAACAATATATCAAAGATATAGAGTCCTTGCGAGGTCTGCCGACTTATCAAGAGGATACCTCATTTTACTAGTCTCAAGAACGCGTCTACACGACGTGAGAAAGAATCCCAAAAGGCGGAGGGGGAGATAGTCACGCGATATAACGGTCGAGAAACAGAGCTAAGCCTCCTATAACCACGAAAAAAATACCACGGAGGCGGAGGGGGTATTCATATCGAGGCCGTAGAAGAGGTAGTGAAGAAGGCGAGAAGTATGAGTAATGGAAGCTTTCCAGTTGTCCCCACACTTCAAAGATTGCTCGACCAGAGGGAGTTATTAATACATTTACAAACACACAGATACATGCGGACACACACATATATACATGAATGCATCCGCACCCAACTGTGAGTTAAGGGTGCCAACTTCACCGATGTTGCTCAATGAATGACTGGGACAGACCAATTCAGTTTGAACCAGACTGAACCAGTATCAGAGTTAAAAATACATTATGAAGAGAGAAGAAACATTTAGATATAATTAGTAATAAAATGTATCATACCTAAACTGTTCCTAAATTCCTCGACTACGTAGTTTCGTGGCATAAACAAAAACAATATATCAAAGATATAGAGTCCTTGCGAGGTCTGCGGATGCATTCATGTATATATGTGTGTGTCCGCATGTATCTGTGTGTTTCTAAATGTATTAATAACTCCCTCTGGTCGAGCAATCTTTGAAGTGTGGGGACAACTGGAAAGCTTCCATTACTCATACTTCTCGCCTTCTTCACTACCTCTTCTACGGCCTCGATATGAATACCCCCTCCGCCTCCGTGGTATTTTTTTCGTGGTTATAGGAGGCTTAGCTCTGTTTCTCGACCGTTATATCGCGTGACTATCTCCCCCTCCGCCTTTTGGGATTCTTTCTCACGTCGTGTAGACGCGTTCTTGAGACTAGTAAAATGAGGTATCCTCTTGATAAGTCGGCAGACCTCGCAAGGACTCTATATCTTTGATATATTGTTTTTGTTTATGCCACGAAACTACGTAGTCGAGGAATTTAGGAACAGTTTAGGTATGATACATTTTATTACTAATTATATCTAAATGTTTCTTCTCTCTTCATAATGTATTTTTAACTCTGATACTGGTTCAGTCTGGTTCAAACTGAATTGGTCTGTCCCAGTCATTCATTGAGCAACATCGGTGAAGTTGGCACCCTTAACTCACAGTTGGGTGCGGATGCATTCATGTATATATGTGTGTGTCCGCATGTATCTGTGTGTTTCTAAATGTATTAATAACTCCCTCTGGTCGAGCAATCTTTGAAGTGTGGGGACAACTGGAAAGCTACCATTACTCATACTTCTCGCCTTCTTCACTACCTCTTCTACGGCCTCGATATGAATACCCCCTCCGCCTCCGTGGTATTTTTTTCGTGGTTATAGGAGGCTTAGCTCTGTTTCTCGACCGTTATATCGCGTGACTATCTCCCCCTCCGCCTTTTGGGATTCTTTCTCACGTCGTGTAGACGCGTTCTTGAGACTAGTAAAATGAGGTATCCTCTTGATAAGTCGGCAGACCTCGCAAGGACTCTATATCTTTGATATATTGTTTTTGTTTATGCCACGAAACTACGTAGTCGAGGAATTTAGGAACAGTTTAGGTATGATACATTTTATTACTAATTATATCTAAATGTTTCTTCTCTCTTCATAATGTATTTTTAACTCTGATACTGGTTCAGTCTGGTTCAAACTGAATTGGTCTGTCCCAGTCATTCATTGAGCAACATCGGTGAAGTTGGCACCCTTAACTCACAGTTGGGTGCGGATGCATTCATGTATATATGTGTGTGTCCGCATGTATCTGTGTGTTTGTAAATGTATTAATAACTCCCTCTGGTCGAGCAATCTTTGAAGTGTGGGGACAACTGGAAAGCTTCCATTACTCATACTTCTTGCCTTCTTCACTACCTCTTCTACGGCCTCGATATGAATACCCCCTCCGCCTCCGTGGTATTTTTTTCGTGGTTATAGGAGGCTTAGCTCTGTTTCTCGACCGTTATATCGCGTGACTATCTCCCCCTCCGCCTTTTGGGATTCTTTCTCACGTCGTGTAGACGCGTTCTTGAGACTAGTAAAATGAGGTATCCTCTTGATAAGTCGGCAGACCTCGCAAGGACTCTATATCTTTGATATATTGTTTTTGTTTATGCCACGAAACTACGTAGTCGAGGAATTTAGGAACAGTTTAGGTATGATACATTTTATTACTAATTATATCTAAATGTTTCTTCTCTCTTCATAATGTATTTTTAACTCTGATACTGGTTCAGTCTGGTTCAAACTGAATTGGTCTGTCCCAGTCATTCATTGAGCAACATCGGTGAAGTTGGCACCCTTAACTCACAGTTGGGTGCGGATGCATTCATGTATATATGTGTGTGTCCGCATGTATCTGTGTGTTTCTAAATGTATTAATAACTCCCTCTGGTCGAGCAATCTTTGAAGTGTGGGGACAACTGGAAAGCTTCCATTACTCATACTTCTCGCCTTCTTCACTACCTCTTCTACGGCCTCGATATGAATACCCCCTCCGCCTCCGTGGTATTTTTTTCGTGGTTATAGGAGGCTTAGCTCTGTTTCTCGACCGTTATATCGCGTGACTATCTCCCCCTCCGCCTTTTGGGATTCTTTCTCACGTCGTGTAGACGCGTTCTTGAGACTAGTAAAATGAGGTATCCTCTTGATAAGTCGGCAGACCTCGCAAGGACTCTATATCTTTGATATATTGTTTTTGTTTATGCCACGAAACTACGTAGTCGAGGAATTTAGGAACAGTTTAGGTATGATACATTTTATTACTAATTATATCTAAATGTTTCTTCTCTCTTCATAATGTATTTTTAACTCTGATACTGGTTCAGTCTGGTTCAAACTGAATTGGTCTGTCCCAGTCATTCATTGAGCAACATCGGTGAAGTTGGCACCCTTAACTCACAGTTGGGTGCGGATGCATTCATGTATATATGTGTGTGTCCGCATGTATCTGTGTGTTTCTAAATGTATTAATAACTCCCTCTGGTCGAGCAATCTTTGAAGTGTGGGGACAACTGGAAAGCTTCCATTACTCATACTTCTCGCCTTCTTCACTACCTCTTCTACGGCCTCGATATGAATACCCCCTCCGCCTCCGTGGTATTTTTTCGTGGTTATAGGAGGCTTAGCTCTGTTTCTCGACCGTTATATCGCGTGACTATCTCCCCCTCCGCCTTTTGGGATTCTTTCTCACGTCGTGTAGACGCGTTCTTGAGACTAGTAAAATGAGGTATCCTCTTGATAAGTCGGCAGACCTCGCAAGGACTCTATATCTTTGATATATTGTTTTTGTTTATGCCACGAAACTACGTAGTCGAGGAATTTAGGAACAGTTTAGGTATGATACATTTTATTACTAATTATATCTAAATGTTTCTTCTCTCTTCATAATGTATTTTTAACTCTGATACTGGTTCAGTCTGGTTCAAACTGAATTGGTCTGTCCCAGTCATTCATTGAGCAACATCGGTGAAGTTGGCACCCTTAACTCACAGTTGGGTGCGGATGCATTCATGTATATATGTGTGTGTCCGCATGTATCTGTGTGTTTCTAAATGTATATATATATATATATATATAATCAGGATAGAACCAGTTTCAAACTGGAATACTCAACAAAATACTTGATCCTTGGGGTAGTAGAGTATGACTATGTTATAAAGAGCCGGGGCCCGACGGCTGAGTTCTTGCCGTTTCAACAGCTAGTTCGAGTAGTTCCAGACAGCTTGCCGAAGGGCTTCGCGGTTTAATGGTTGTATCATCAGGGAGTGGTTTGTTCATATAAGGGTATATATTATTCATCCAATTGTAAATTTTCTTCGTAGAAGTGTTTTAGATTGTTTAATATGTATAACGAGTAGTTGTGTGTGTAGATATGTAGCTTGGTGAGTGTGTACATGTATGTGTGCGTCTATGTACGCACCCGAGTGTATCTGACTTTTGAACTTGAGATAGAATAATCGTTAAGAAAATTGCATATGGTGTGTTTTAGGCACTTCAAATCAGGGGGTGAGAGCACACTCTCTCTAAAAACACCTGATTTTCTCGGGAGATGGGGAGAGTAAGATATAGTGACAGAGCGAGGTAGAGAACGAATCGTGCCGAGAACTAAATAGGTATTCTTTTATCGAGTTCAAAAGGATAAAACGCAAAGTTGACGTGGGTAGGATTTTAACTCAGAGTACAATAAGCCGGAAGGCGTACAGCAAAACCTATCCGATATTTTAAAGATTTTGCTACTTCGCCGCACGTTTTTTTAAATACATGAAGATGATGCCAAATATGAACCATTCAGTACAATATATTATATCCTTCTATTAGATGCAATACGATAGTTTTCTAACATGCATCTCAGACTGCAAAGTTTCCTCTTTAAAATAGGTAACCAGCAATATTGATATATTTACAACGTTTCCCCTGTTCACTAACATGGAAACAAAACTCAATATCGGTATCACAAATTGCACTTTAGATCATTAGATAATTTTTAATGGGCTTAGTAAAAGGCAGAGGCATTATAACCGAGTTGAGAATGTAGCTCATGAGTTTAAATATGCAGGTATCTTTTTTGTGTATAGTAGAGTAGAGGATAATTAACTATAGCTAGCTTTTCTGTTTTCGAAGAATTCGTCTCTCATGCAGAGAAACAGGAGTTATGCATTCTAATTAGGGAAATACGGAAGTACGGAAAGAGCATATGCAGAGGTAACTGAAAACACTTCCAGGGAGAATAATTTCATGCTTGTTATACATAAACATATATATGTGTTGCTAAATATATTTATATATATATATATATATATATATAAATCCAAAATTAAGATAAAATAAATGAATTTAATCTAAATCGAAATTGTGGGTGTCATGTCATACGGCATGCGCCATATATCCTGGAAATTAAGCTCTAAGATAAATCTGAGCATATTATAATAACTAGAAATTGATTAACATATAAATATACATGAATAATCACAGGAGATAATTTTTGCCCGCGTGTAACCACGCATAGCTAGTATAGGTAATATTTACCTTAAGTGTGATTAACCTTCCTTGTATATATCCCATTAAAGAAATATATTTCACCAATTAATCAGATGGTAAGTCACGGAAAGTGGATATTATTGGATTGTCAACAAGGAAAGTGTAATAATTTCCAGCTATCCGTCCTTACAGAACGGATATATATATATATATATATATATATATATATATATATATATATATATATATATATATAATATATATATATAGCAACACATATATATGTTTATGTATACATACATATTTGTATTCCGGAAGTATTGAGTGCTAAACAAGAAAGATACTGGCCGTTTCAAATAATAAAATTGTGATTACTTTAACGTTTTCATATGGTAAGCTAATTAAACAATAATTCCATTCTGATTTCACGGCTAGGAATGTTGCCTTTCAACTGTTCCTATGTCTGTGCTCGAAATAGATTTGTTGAGAACATTGTAAGCAATGAGATCAGAATCATTGGATATCGGTCTAAACCCTCATTATACACATAGACACACGCACATACACACACACACACAAATATATATATATATATATATAATGCAAATATTTACTTTTTCGACTATATGTGTCATATCATTCCATACGCAATAGACGCGATTAGTATTTGTAAGTTGTGCCAGGATCTAGCTTTAAAACAGTACGCCGGATAACTTCAAATAAACTCTTGGCTAGAGTCCAATCACTGACACTAGTAAAAGAATTATGCATTATATATATATTTATATAGAAATAGGATTTCGCTTCAAGCATAGCGTTATACAAATATGTATAGAAATTTCGTATTTCTAAAGAAACACGGTTTTAGGAAGCCGTAGCTATGCAAACACCGGGGCTAATGCCCTCTGGTGGTGTCCAGCAGAAGCAAGGGGGACAACCGTCTATGCATTTCAGGCTTGACTGGCCTTCTTCAGGACGGTCCCTCCCACCGCTTGTAACTGCTGGATTTGAAAACAGTCGACAATATATAGTTTTCTCGTCTGTGTAAATGAGGTGATTAATCTCATTTGCATATAAAGCTGCATAAGTTGGCTCAACTTATAATAGAATAGAAATAGGACATCTTTTCTTTTGGATTTTCACCTGTGTACTTACAGGATCATTAGAAGATATCTGTATGAATATCCTATGAATATACAGGTGAAACTCCAGAGTAACAAGATTCATTATCTAACCATACATGTAAATTTACAATACAACACGAAAAGAATTTTGTTTATACAAAATAGATTATATTTTATAAAATAATCATGATTACCTTATTACTTTTTATACTAACCGGTTTCGTTGCATTACTCTTCAAAGATTGATGTCAGTTTGTGCTGGTTTTGGATATATTTCACACATTGCTGCATAACATTTCATGATGTAGTCGGTGAAATATATCCAACAATAACAAATAATATATACAACAATATTAGCCACATAAATTTAACAAAGGGGAATATTGTACTAATTGATAATTTGAAGATAAACTACAATTCTTTTTATTTCTCTCTTTCACTTTCTTGTTCTCCCCTCTCCTTGTTTTTCCCCCCTCTTTTTTCTTTCTTTTCACTGGCACATGCACTTTTACCACCCTCTTCCAAGCGTTACAATCCTTTTATACGACTACAGCTTTTATATAATAGATTGATTAATATAATTTGGTGTATGTTTTGTCAGCCAACACAGAATACAACTCAGGATATGTTACACTATCATTAAAAAGCGTTAATGAAACTCGTCGAGGCCTGTCGATTGAGCAATCGAATAGCAGAATAAGAAACAAAAATATACATTTGATGGCGTACAGAATAACAATTTAAAAATAGTTAATAGGTTTACTTCGTTATTTCTCATTGGCAAATATTTCATCAAAAATTCAACCTCGCTCTTAGTGAAGCAATGTTGCATGGAATATATGAATATTTATGCTACGATATATTGATTAGGTGACATTATTAACGACTATAACGACTAATGTCTTTATATGTTTAACAGAAAAAACGCTATTGGAAGTGAACGATGTGGTAGTTTTGGTGGAATATTGCAAAAATATTACACGAAGGTTTTTC
Organism: Eledone cirrhosa; assembly: GCA_964016885.1. Classification (NCBI taxonomy): domain Eukaryota; kingdom Metazoa; phylum Mollusca; class Cephalopoda; order Octopoda; family Eledonidae; genus Eledone; species Eledone cirrhosa. The sequence continues at coordinate 46,885,180 of OZ024746.1, forward strand.
TATAAATATGTGCGAGAGAGATTTCCTGGTCGCTCTATTTTCTGGAGGTAACCGCACAATTTCCTACAAATCGAATGATAATGCTTTGACTAATAAAACTACATTTTTAGATATAGCAAAGGTGCTGTGCTTTGTAATATTCACCATTTGACTTCTGATTTCGCCAGTGACAACATTAATTGTTTCTACTTTTGGCACAAGGCCAGCAGTTGTGCCAGTACGTTACTGGTGCTTTATTTTATCGACCCCATAAGAATGAAAGGCAAAGCTAACCTCGGCAGGATTTGAATTCATTCTGCCAACTCACTGTTCAATATCAACAACAATATTCCACAACATAACTATCGAATTCACTACAAATTCTAATAATACCAGCTCTGATGAACATTCATGATGACAGCTGATCTGTAACATTAATAAAATAGTATCTCAAAGGTTAAGGTTCTTCTTCCGTGACAGAAAAGATTTCAAACTTGATCACTTTTTTCATCTTCCTATGCAGCGTACAAATATTAAATAGTATATAAAGCTTTGCTGTTTGTATATACGCTAATATTCTAGACTACATTTAACGATATACAAATCAACGGTAACATTTCATTTTCAATCAAATTTACTATTTCAAAGTCCCTCCCTCTCAATATCTATCACTTATACAGTTCCTAAAATGGCTTCTACTAATTTTAATCAGTAGGATACATCACACGTCGACTCAAGTCTATCTAAAACACTCACCACTACAGACATTTATCAGTCTTTCTTGCCGGAATTGAAGCCAATTCTGAAATTCAAACTTAATTTCGAACACATCTATCTCACCAAACGAAGAAAATGATGTAAATTGTATGTATAAAATCATGCACACATCAGACTAAAACAACAACAACAACAATATAATTGTTTCTGATTTAGGCACAAGGCCAAACGTTTGGTGGGGAGGAGAAAGTCATTTAAATCTACCCTAGTGCGTTACTGGCATTTTGTTTTATAGACCCTCGGTGGGATTTGAAATCAGAACGCAAAGGGCCGTAACTATATAACCTGATTAATTGTATAAACTGAACTGAAACTCAAATGGTGCAAGTGTTAATTGGCAACATTTGAAACATGCAATTTCACATCATATGGCTTGCAAAATAAATACAAGAACGATTATGATTGTCTTTATCTCTATTTCACTCTTTAC